>CATIWK010027259.1:0-12210 GCA_949634005.1 Mallotus japonicus | reverse complement strand
GGTTGTGGTTATATTTGAAAGAAAAAATTGGATAGGGTTTTATTTGAAAGTACCCCTAAAGGTTGGGGTTTTTAATGTAATTTCTCCTAATAGATAAATTAATGAAAATAAGTTAATAGATAGAGGATTTTAATTAACAAGTTAAAATAGAGAGTTATATTATAATTTAATGTCAGGGGTACAAATTGAACCCTTAAGTTACCCTGAGGTTTATATTTGACCTTAATGTTCTTTTGGTCTCATTTGGACCTTAATTTTTGACAATTGGATTATATTGGACCTTTTTTCAAAGAACTGTTACAATTAAAAATCAAAGAAAAGTTTAAGTTCAATGTTAATTAATAAAAAATAGCTTGAGTAATAATGCAAATTGATGAAATTAATTTCAAATAAATATTTATGAAGTTTTAAAATTTGGATTTTTTAAAATTTATATAAATATATTTTACATTTTTTTAAAATTTTAAAAAAAGTTAAAAATATTTTTTATAGATTTAAAAATTTTAAAATTTTAGAATCAAGCAACATACATTTAAGAAAAAAATAATTAAAAGTTTTCTATGCACATAATAATTTTTAAAAAAAATTTAAATTTATAGAAAACTTTATTTTTAGAAAGGTATTGAGTGTATAGAAAATTTTTAATTCTTTTTTTTTTTTTATAAAAAGCATATGGCTTGATTGTAAAATTTTTAGATTTTGAAAAACTTTTAGATCTATAAAAATTATTTTTAACTTTTTTAAATTTTCAAAAAATATTAAAAATGGTTTTTATAAACTTAAAAATTTTAAAAACTTCATAAATATATATTTTAAAATTACTTTCATCAATTCCCATTATTATTCAAACTAGTTTTTAATTATTAATGTTAAAGTTAAACTTCTCTTTGATTTTTAGGACTTAATTGCAACAATTTTTTAAAGGAGGGGTCCAATATAATTCACAATTTTAAAAGATCAAGGTCCAACCTAGACCAAAGATAATATTAAGGTCAAATATAAACTTCGGGATTAAGTTGACAGTTCAATTTGTACCCTACATCTTTATTGTCCTGTTTAATACTTTTTAGTATAATTTTGCAATTTTATGAACTTTATACAATGTGTAAAAACACCATAATAGATAACTATTTTTTAAAACAATTTCCATATAACAGAAATTATTCGGTACTATGGTTTTCATATATAGATAGATCGTAAAAATTAATTATTCATGAACGCCATGATCAAAATTAAAAAATTTTGCAATTGGCAAAATCATAATTTCTGCCATTCTAAAAGCCAATTTGGCAATAAATTGAAGACGTCAACCCGTGCACTAAGTCTATCATGGGAATGACTACACAGCATTCCAGTGCAGTAGTTCCCAGACATACCAAATGACCCAAAAATGAGCCTCTGCTGTGAAAAACTCCTAAGCATACCAAATGACCCAAAAAGGAGCCTCTGCTGTGGAAAACTATGTACTGAGTGTGCATAACGCACATTTAATTAGAACTTCGAGATAATTTACAGAATGCTGCTTATTCTTGAATGAAATTCTCACAGAACAGCTGGCATTGACTACTCTTTAACATATTGTTCAGAGAAATGTCAGAAACCTGCAAACATGCTTTGATACAGATTAGATTAGCCATAATGGCGATGGCTGTTTTTACTTTCATAGTGCCTATCAAAGTCGGAATCATCAGATGAATGTTGATTAGATCTTTTCTCTTTCTTTCCATTTCTGTGATGCCTATCAGGGGAGGAATGCCCAAATGACGAAGGATATTTCTTCCTGTGGTTTTTACTTCTCTGATGCTCATCATAGTCATATCCTTCGGATGGATACGAATGCTTTTGTCTGCCATTTTTACTCTTGTCATGCTTGTCATAGCCAGAATCTTCAGATGAATATGTATGTTTTTGCTTGCTCCTTTTACTTTTATGATGCCTATCGCTGACAGAATCTTCTTCAGACGAATATGAATGCTTGTGTTTGCTCTTTCTGGAATGCTTGTCAAACTTCAAATCATCAAATGAACTTGATTGAGAATGATTAAACTTCTTTGTCTTTGCCTTCTTTAATCTCCCCTCTCTATTTTCTGAAGGTGAAGATAACCCATCTTCAAGAGCCCTGCATTCTCTACTAGGTGACAAATTTCTCTTGTATTTATGCTTCTTAGATTTTTTTTTGGATTTTGTGGGTGAAAAGTTGGTCAGTAACTTGGGGATATCACCACCGAGAAATCCTACAAATTTGACAAAAATGAAAGTCAGAACATACTAATCCAAACTAATATGACCTGAAGAAATTAATGCCATTGGCAAAAAAGAAAATACCTCCATATTCATCAAATATGTCCTCTGCAACAATTTGCTGATTGGGATCATCTGGATTAAAACCCCCACGAGGAGGACTCATTCCTGGTTTTTGCTTCAGCTCCCACTTTAATGGCTGTGAGAAGTTAAAAATAAAGTGAGACATGGTTATGTTTGTCAAGCCGCATGGAGGACACTGCTTCCACACAAACTAAATGTGAGAAAACACCAGAAAGATGCCAATGCTCCCATTTTCATGGACAGCAACAACAGATGTGCAATTTTATGCAATAAAATTAAATTTGCTTGAATTAGAACTGTATAATGCATGCCAACTCTAGCAATTGTAGAAGGCATTTATTCCCTCGCACTTCACAGCTTGCTTTGGCTATCTCAGCTAGTAAACAGAGAGAGAGAGAGAGAGAGAGAGAGAGAGAGAGGGAGAGAGGTGGGGGAGGGAGAGGAAAATGGTTATTCATTGTACAGCTATGGCTATTGATAGCTGTGTATGAAATTGGAGAACGAGGCATTTATTTCTATAAGAAGCTGTGTATGAATAATAAAGGTCTCTTTCCCATTCATATCAACTATGAATGCACATGAATGATGCCAAACGAATCATCTAGTTGTGGCTCAAGAATGTGACATGAAATAATGATATAGCCAGGTAACATATTGCTAAATTTCTGCACAACTGAAAATAATACCCACCTCGCTAGGATCCATTTGAGCCATGATGGCAGTCAAAGGATCATCTCTTTTTAATCGACTCTCTTCGTTAGGCATTATAGCATCTTTCAGAGGACATTCACGGTCACCACTTTGGTGACCAAAATTGCCACATCTTATGCATTTTACATTGCGCACTTCAATACCAAATGGCTTCGCCCTTGCAGGAACACCTGTCTCAAGCCTGTAAGATGTCACCATCAGTAAAATGTGTAAAAGGACTCACTACCACATTATAGCACAAAGAAAATGTAAAATCTAGTGCTCAAAATTGAGTAAGGGCACAACTACAAAACAAGCTAACTCAGCAAGGACACCAAAAAACAGTTCATGATTCTCAAAGTGAATTGAAAGCAAAAATTTGGCGGGGATTCATGAAATATAAAAAATCTCAGATTCTATTATTTTATTTAGAGTGGGAACATATGTTACCCAATCTGATGAATTCATTGAAATCCAGTATTTTGTCCAAGAGGTTGACTTCTAATTCTAGAAGTCTGAAACACTTGGGCAGCTAATTATCCAGGCTCAAAGCTGAAGCTAAACTATCCTGAATTTCCTGTTTCCAGTTCACTTATAAATTAGTATCATCTCTTTTGACAACAACTGCCACCCTGCCCCCACCTCTCCCCATCATGCCCAATGTACCGCCACTATAGTTGCCACAATAGTATTTTATATTGCACCACCACCTTCCATTCCAAATATTATCATCTCTACTAAAACACAGATTTTGATAATACAACTCCAAAGGAATAGAACAAATATGTGTTAATGCCGAACTTTCCAATTTCTTTCAGAAGGAAAACAATATCATTTAATCTTTGACTGCTGTTGAAGGAAAAGTAATTTCGCCTGTTAAAGAAACACAACTTTGCACTAGGAGTAGTTTGTTACTTCCATATTATCGGTATTGGGCAGTTAGAAAGTAAAAAGAAAACAATAGCACATTATTATGCATGGAATAAAGGGTTTGATCACTCCATTTTCATTCCTCATGTCTTTGGTTAATCCCAAAATGAAAATAGCACATCATTTATTAAAAACATTCACTCATATGCAAGGAAATGAAGCAGTTACGAACACCCACAAACAACTTTCGTTACTTAAACAGAATAGTAAAACCAACAATATTTATAGAGGAAAACATCAAACAATGTGTTCCTCTTCCCCTCCTTTCAACTTATTTGTGTATCCTAGAACTTCGTCAGTGGCATTATGGACTATTAGCTTATTGATCTAGCATGTATTTGATCATTATGCCATTTTGCTTGACCTGTGAGCAGGGTTTTAAATAACAGCCAATATTGTTCATATTGGCCATTTTGTACCAGAATTTGAGCGTGCCATCCAACATTGAGGCAGGACGGGACTTCTAGGGGGCTTTGGTGGCTGCATGTTAGTGTCAATTATTGCATAGTTTTTCTATTTAATTTCCATAGGATTTATTAGTATTTTCTTTAGTTTATTCTTTATAATTAGTGTTAAATTAAGATTTTAGTCAATTAGTTTAATTTTATTTCCTTTTTTGTTTCTTAGCTAATTTTATGTCTTTTTGTTCCCTTTTTAGGAGATTTTGTATTCCTAGAGCGTCCGGGATTCAAGCCAATAGTTAAGGAGCTGAATTTTAAAGATATTCTCTTCATTGGACAAGGATTTAAAGGAGAAAAATTATTATTTTGGTTTTTGGACGAATTTTGGGTATTTTTCTTTATAAATAGACAATTTTGGCTTTAGGTTGGGGGGGTGTTTAACACCCCTGTTAGGGTGGAAACATCACCGTTGAGAAGGCCAAGTGTGGGATTGAAGAGCTCAACAAGAATTTGAAGATTGAAGAGTGCTTCATCGAGTTTTTTCTTTCCTTCTTCTTTTTTTATAAATTGTATCATGTTTGGAATTCTTGTCGCTTTAGAACAAAACATCATGAATAGCTAAATTATTTAGGGTTTAGTTTTAGAGTAGCTAGTTAGACTTGTTGGGATTTTAATTTCTTTATTAATGATTTGATTTTTAGCTAATTTTATGAGTTGTTCTTCATGTCTTGTATTCAATTAAGGGCCCAATTGTATGTTTATGGGTAGATTACTATCAACGAAAGTTAAGTAATTTACTAACTTATAACTCATAAGACGTAGGAAACTCAATCACGAAAGTAGGCGAATCCTTTAGGGAGTACTAAATTATTAAAGAACTTAATGAGCTTTGATTAACTAGTAACCATGAAAATAGGTTAGTAATTAATTTTAATATGCTTGAATGAACTCGAAAGAGGCTTTAGGTACCTTGACTGAGATCAATGAAATGGTTGAATTTGATTAGTGAAACAAACCCAAGCTCTAGTTCATCCCCATTGATTTAATTAGATTAATTAAAGTAGATATTTTAATTTAATTTACTTAATTTAATTCTTACAATTTAATTTGATTTTTGCTAGCTAGGGAAAATTGATTTACAGTTAGTACTTAGTACCCTTTCCTCGTGGGAATGATACTTTACTTATCACTTTATTACTTGTCACAATTCATACACTTGCAAAGTTATGCTAACACTGCATCAGTAACGGATCGGTAGGATCAGTTGAAACGGATGCGTTTTTCAGTTCAGAGGCTGTCATCTTGGCATGGTGTAGTAGAAGTAAAAGAAGAAGGGAATAAGATGGAGAAAAAGAGAAACCAGCACCACATTTTTTTTTCCCTTTTAATAGACCTGATTTTTTTAATGTTATTCTAGGGATGTAGTTATTTTAGGGAATTAATTTATTTGTACATTGTACACATATTATTTTAATTTTGAACTAGAAAAATATAATTTTATTTCTTTCTATCATAATTATGTGACGGTTTCATCTTGTATTATTTAAAAAATTATTGATGATATTTTATTTTTGTCTTTGAAATAATAATTTTTAATAATAAGATTATACCATTATATATTTGCTGTATATAAATAAAAAATCTAACAAAAATGTGGTAGGCTATTTATTTTTTTATAAAGTTAAAAATAATATATTTGACATCTAATACTTTGAAAGATTTTTATCATCTTTTACTTTATCTTATAGTAATTCCATTATTAATAAGTTACAATTATTTACTTATAAAAGATATTATTTATTATTTTATGTCAATACAATATTATAGTTAATAATGGTTTTTATTTTATATTTTTTATTAGCTTTAGTCCAACTAATGGTTTTTAACATAATTTTTAACTTGGTCTATTAGATACTGAAGAATTTGGCTCATTTTACTGATTATTTTTTAAAATTCATGGTAGCAGTGGATGATACAATCCGATACCATTACTCCATTTCCAATACCAAGATGGATCATGAAACCATTATGTAAAACCCAGCTGCAAGATAGTATGTTCATCTCAATAATGAATAATCTCATCCAAGGCACATTAACTCAGTGTAGGACTGTTGTCCAAATCATCAAGGATTCAAACCAAAAAAAAAAAAAATGGATGGGATGAGATAGTGTAGGAAATAAAGTAACAGATACATAAGTGAGTTCAAAGCTATCTATGGAGGGGCAGGCATATTGACAAGGGTGATCTAGAGGAATTCTGTACACAATTGGGTAACACCAGCCATAAACCTTGGGCCATCATTTTGACTGGTATAATATGGGGCATAAATGCACAGTATGGTTTATAAAAGAAAAAACAAATAAGATAACCCAACTATGACAGTCACAGTATAATGTTGAGAATGGTATTAGAAGATGCAGCGACCAAAGAATATAAATACACGAGGAGAGATGAAAATAAAGGCAGAAAATGGAGTCCAATTATTTGGAAAGATGTACGGGAAGGTGCATGTAAAAAAATGGTAACAAGTTGATGGTTTGATATTTGAACCAAATTTAAGAGCTAAAAATTCAAAGTGGATAGAGCTTATACAGCAACCAGAGAGGATTCATCCGAAAGCAATTAGGGAGAGTCAGAGGTGGTAACAAAAAAAGTCTACGAAGCAAAAGCAAGTATATTAAAGTGTGTATAAGCAGAAGAACAAAACCTACAAACCCAAATCCTTAAACAGAAAACCCTGCTCCTAAATCGGAATCAAGAAGTCAAAACTGATAAATAACAAGTACTACTAAGAAAGTGCATCTGTTGCAAAAATACGCAGAAATCGCACAAGACAAAAAAAAAAAAAAAAAGGGTTGGGGGGGCAGTATATGCATTTTATCACTTGACTTGTAGCATAGCATTAGAAAATTACCTATACAACAAAGAAACACCTTCAAAAATTGTAAAAAAACATTCCACATAACATGCCAAAAAGACTAAAATTACAATATAATATTTGTCTAGAAAAGAAACAGAGATAAATTATCATACTAATTTCTAACATTCAAGCCCCTTAAGTCAACTCATTTAAGGAAATAACAAATGTTGATACAATACCCAATACGATTTTACATCTACTAAATTTTAGCCAATACAACAGGGACATTTCCTTAACAACTAAGTGAATTATAAGTATTGAAGGAACTATGCATGCACCATACTTTTGCATAACAATAACTTTGTGGCTAAGAATGGATTCAGGTTGTGATATTTATTGGCAGTGGATCGGAACAAGCATCAATGATCCACCGTAAGATTTCAAATACTGAAAAGTCCTTCATGTAAGCACTCAACAATTCTTTTAAAGCAGAAGCAAATAAAAAACAAAGAAAAACATATAAAAGAAAATACCGTGGAGCATTTTTAAGGACTTCAAATTCTTCTTCAGTGGGTACCGGACGACCAAATACATCTTTAGGCCTTGGTTTCTTCTTTTCTCCACCTAAAGGATCCCTACTAGAGGTCAACTCTGGCAACCTGAAAATCAAAATCTATAATCAATAAGCACAGTAAAGAAAAAAAAAACAAAACACTAGTACAACGCAAAAGAACATTGTAAAGCAGAAGAAACATTTAAAAAGTACATTGTTGGCTGAGAAGAAGAGTCATCATCTTCCTGTCTTTTCCTCTCATCAGCAATCTCTGCTGCCTTAGCGCTTTCAGCATTAAAACCCGGTGGTCGAACATACATAAAGCTTACAGCTTTCATCATTTCTATCTATCCCATCAAGTCAATCAAAACAATTAAGGCCAAAAACGAATACACCCAAAAACATATAACACCTAAAACTAAAGAATTGAGAAAGACCCATCAAGAAGAAGAAGAGAAAAAAGAAGAAAGAAAAAAAACCTTTTCCTTCTCCTTCTTGGAGATAAGAGCAGTCTGACGAAAGAATTCCTGCTCTTGAGCATACTGCAACATAGAACCAAAACCCAAAAGAGAATTTTGATTAGAGATACTAAAGAATTGAACATCAATACAAAATAAGGAGGAGAATTGATTGATTGGGTATATGAGGAAAAAGACAGAAAATTACTTCGCGGGCGACTTCGTCGGCTCGTTTCTCGCGCTGGGCATGGGTCTGCTCAGCAATCCACTTGCGGCGTTGATTAGGATAAGAAAGGGGATGCCATGGCTTTTGATTTAGATAAGAATGGCTCCAAGCAGTTCCAGATTTAGTTTTATAATCAACTTCACCATTATTAATTCGCTTACTCAATCTTAGACCTTCTTCTCCTTCCATTATTGTCTTCTTCTTTTCTTCTCCGCTTCGGTGGGTGCTTCTTTCTCTCTTATGCTCGACTCTTTCTCATGACATAGGCTAAAGTGGCAATTCACTCCTTGAACTATCATCGAATGTGGAATTAACCCCAAAATCAACTTTTTTTGGCTATTTCACCCACAAAAATCCCAATTTTGGCAATTTAACCCAAATTTAGGAGAGTGACTTGCACATCCTTCCTAAAGCAAGTGGAATATATTAAATACTAATAAAAATTATATCTTTCTCTTTCCTTTTTTTTAACATCTTTCTTTTTTCTTTCTTCCTCTTAATAAAATAAATTTAGGACTAATATACAAACGGCCCTTCAACTTGTGACACAAGATCAAATAGACCCAAATTGAACTTTTTTAACAAATAAGACCAATTCTTCTATTTTTTGTATCAAATAAACCCAATTATGTAAAATGATGCGCGTGGGAACCAAATTCTCTATAAAAATTAATTTTTTAATTCTAATTTATTTAATATTCAAAAAAACTAGTATTTTATAATAGTTGACTTCTCAAAAACCTTTCTTCTTTTTTTTTTGTTTTTTAAAGAAATAATGACTTTATTAAAAGAAAAACTCAGAAAGCTAATACCTCTGCTACATTAGGTGCAAAACAAATTTCTCTTTTTTTTTTTTTTGAACAGAGGCGCAAAACAAATTTCTTCCCTTCTACTCTTCTCCCATAAAATTGTGTAAGATTTATTTAGATAATCAAATTAAGTCTCTTAACCTTTCTTGGTCCAGCACTTTGCCCTCTACCTTCCTTGTACAACTTTTGCTTTCTATAATCTCCAACATGGAGCATTGAATAAGGAGAGATGCTGGTGCTACTGCTATGTGCTTGTCAAAAAAAATAAATAAATAAAATAAATAATTAAATTTGAAAAGACCAACATGAGTAAGCCAAATTAATTTTGGAGTGGTGGAAGTGGGATTGTCAAAGTAGCTAAGCTTGGAGAGGGGATGATCATGTTCTGTTGATATCTCCAATGGCCAATGTGCAAAGGATTGGGTAAGGCTTAAAAGCCAAAACCAGTCCTGGTATGGAACTCAGCAGTGGTGCTTATTGTGCAGTGGTGTTTGCGTTTTTCGCTCAAACATCACAGGAAGCAACTGATGTAATAATCTCCATAAGAAAATTTTAATCTTCGGAGGGACGGTCAATTTCCATGGCCATTTCCAACCAATATTCTCAGAAGATGTAATAATCTTTATTTTTTGAAAAGAAAACAAAATTCTATTAATTTCCAACAAAACATACAAGAAAACTGGAGGGGACTGCCACACCATTGTGAATATGGTGAGGAATTGAGCTTAGCTCAGTAACAGGTCCCCATAAATCGGAACAAATTAATTCCAGCGGCTGTTTAGCATGAAAACTAGATAATTGAAAAGGTAGATGATGACTTTTGCTAATGTTACAAGCATGACAAGCAAAGTCACATTTATTGGAACTAGAGGGTAAATGAAACTGATTAAGAACTTTGCGAACAGTGACATTATTGGCATGACCAAGAATATTGTGCCATTGCGCAAAGCTGGATGCAAGAAAAGCGGTAGATGAAGGTTGTCTGATGGCCGGTGTGGAAGCAAAAAGAATAGAATATAACCCATCATTATTCTGGCCGGAATGAAGAATCCTCCTCATGTGGATATCCTTAACAAGATAATGATCAGGGAAAAATTCAACAGAAACATGATTAGCATTAGTAAATGAAGAGACAGATAATAAATTACAATATGAATTAGGAACATGGAGAATGGGATCCAAAAGAAAAGAATTGTGTGATGTGCAACCAATGGAAGAACCGGTATGAGCAATAGGAAGGGAAGTGCCATTACCAATTTTGACAGAATCAGGTCCACTATAATCTGAATGCAGTGATAAGTTATCAAGGTGAGACGTAAGGTGATGAGTGGCCCCAGTGTCTAGAATCCATGGTTGGGCAGTGGATGAAGAGGAAGAAGTAGCAGCAATATGAGAAGATGGTCTGTTGTAAAACATTAGTGAAGATGGAGTACGATTCATGCTCTTCGTGCGTTGGGTTGGGCACTGATGAGCAAAATGACCAAAACCGGAACAGTTATGACATTAGGTGTAGCTGTCCTGTGGCGAGAACTGAGGCAAAGAAGATTGTCTGGCCGAGTAAGTCCATGAGCATCCTTGGCCACGATTGAAGTGACCACCACGGCCCCGCAGGCCTGAGTGAAAACGACCACCACGTTGGGATGTTGGAGCGAAGTGAGCTGATGGTGGGACTGAGGATTTTGTATCAGTCAGGAGATCTTCCTCTTCACATAAGAGCAGTCCATAAAGCTCATCATAAGTTACATCTTCAGACCGTTGTTGAAGAGATCTGATAAATGGTCTATAAGAGGGACCAAGACCATTGAGTATAACCTGCGCTAAATTACTATCAGTAACCGGAGTATTAAGAGTGGCGAGATGATCAAACATTTTTTTAGCTCGCTGAGCATATTTGGCAATGGTCTCATCAGAATTTTTGATAATCCGGAAGAAACGAGACTTAATGGTGCGGGCTTACGCTTTTGATTCTGCAGCATAAGAGTGCTCTAATCTATCCCAGGCAGCATGGGCAGTAGTGGCACCAACCACTTGAGGGATGAAAGCTTCGGAAATCGAACCAATTATCCAACTCAGGACGAGTTGGTCTTGGCGAAACCAGCTTAGATAAGCTGAGTTTGCTTGTCCATCAGCAAGCGTTTGAGAAGGCGGAGCAAGAGAGCCATCAACATGGTTGGCCAAATTATAGCTGTTAAGCAAAGGAAGTAACTGAGCTCGCCATAGCAGGTAATTGCTGGAATTCAGTTTGACAGGGAGTTGATGAGCGATATTGGGTAACGACTGAATGGAATTAGAGGATGATGCTGGTGTGACGGCGGTGCTAGAGCTCGAGTTGCTGGCATTATCACCCATTGGATCAGAGGGTTGTTAAACCGAAGAAGAGCTCTGATACCATATGAATATGGTGAGGAATTGAGCTTAGCTCAGTAACATGTATTGATAATCAATATATACAGAGTACATCATGTAGGCAAAGAATAGCAAAGTGATAGAGTCCTAATATATTTGTACTGTTATACAAAACCATAGTGTTTATCCTATCAACCATATCCACATTCAACTTCAACAAGCCAAATCCAAACGAAGAAAAAGGAAGTCTCCCTACTTATGATAAAAAATCAATCAGTTTCTTGAAACCAAATGATCCATAACAATATAACAAAAAGATCAAAGCCATCGTTGGGCAACGAGTCTCTCATGTTCAGGATCCAGTCCTGCAGGCACATCAACCCATTAACACCAGACAAATCCAAACGAAAATAATCAACATACTAAAATTTCTTGCACCAGCTGCAATCCCTTAACGCATCCCCCGCTCTTCACCACATTGAGAACAAATAGGATCAATAGAAAACACCTCTGAAAATTGCTAATAGTACGATTCTCACTAAATAGAGAATCATTTTAGTAAAACGAAGAAAAAGAATAGGAGTGGGGGACTAGAAATTGGCGCAAATAAA
>CATIWK010027110.1:0-10207 GCA_949634005.1 Mallotus japonicus | reverse complement strand
TGTACCTATAGGGTCACACACTTAAAACAGGCCCAAAACAAACATGGGCTTATTAAGCCCAGTTAAACTCTTTGGAGATATATATATAAATAAATTCGTATATATATATATATAATTATTTATTTATGATAATTGTTATCTATATAAATAATAAATATATTTCTGATTTTGTTTTTAAATAAAATTAGAATTAAATGTGGCATTTACCAAAAGGGGTTTTGGTAAGTGAAACCCTAATTGAGAATCCTATATATATGTGATGTTCTCTAGGGTTTCAGGTACGTCAATCAATTAAGCCACCAAAAATTCATTTGTCTCTGCATCTTGAGAAAACGAAAACACAGAGAGTTTAGTTTGCTCTTGATTTTGTGAGAAAATCAAGTAGTGCTAGCACATAGTTCGCTTTGAAGCAAGGCTATTCGTGTGGATACCAGTAGAGGACGAATCCTGTTGGAGGCGTCTAAAATCCATTCCAAGAAAGCAAAAAGCTCGAGGTAGGGTGTCACCGGTGTGAACCTCTTCTCATCCTTCCAACAATCTAGCCTCTTCATTCGATTGTGGTAAGTTCTTGAAAACCCTAACTAATCAATTAATCGAATTGCATGAATCCGGGTTTGGGAACGTGATAAAAATTTTTAATTTCTGCTGCGTTTTCTATCACGAAACCCAAGAATATATCGTCGTCAAGATGGGTAAACAAGTTTCTCTTAAATTCTAAATGCAAACTTGTTAGATTAGTAGGCTCACAAGTGGGTCTTATCGATTTGACAATTCTTAGTATGACAATTGTTAATTTGATGAGATTAGTGGTTCTATTAATTTTATAATTTTCACTGATTCGTGTAAAGTGTAGTGGGGTTGCATTTTTAATTTCTTATGCTTTACATCTTTATTGGCTTTTGGATCATGTAATAGATTAATCATCATGTAGTGTGTTACAAATATTTTATAGTTTCTTTTATTAACTAGCATGGGTGTGCAGATCTTTTGATTTTGTATTTATGAACATTTGATGTAGAAACTAAGGACCCGCGTAATTAACGAAGGATGTTAATGAGGTAATTGAACTTTCAGGTGAAGATGAATAAATCTGTAGGTTCAAAGGTCAATGAAACTATAGGTGAAGACTAATAAACCTACAGGTTAAGATCAATGAACCTGTAGATGAAGATCAATAAACCTGCTTATTTAAGTCATGACCCTACATGTTTTATCTTATGAACCTATATTATTTAAATATTTTGACTAAAATTATGAATAAAAAATTAAATTCAACCACTGTAATTAATATTAATTTTTATTTATTTTTCTATTTAATAAATTTATATTTCTATTTAATATTAATATTATTTTTATTTAATGTTATATTAAATTAGTAATATTAATTAATAATGAACCTGAAATATATTAAATTAATAATATTATATTTAATTTAATATTAATATATTAAATTAATATTATTTTAGTTACTTGCTACTTTTGCTATGGAAAGACCAAGGCCAATAGAAGAATAGGTGAAAGACATAATTGCAACAAGAGCTGAGAGCCATGAAAACTTATGAAAGTTTGGTATTTCACACGTGTTACGAACCTCTGGTCCATATTATAATATAGACAGGGGTCCATGGTATAACAATTGCGTGAATTGAACCCCACATACTTTCACAATTCCAAAAAGGTTAGGAATAATAAAAAGGGTTATACATTGTGCTATCAATTAAATAAATAGAAATTACACCATATTTGACTAAAAATTTCAAAAGTAACCAATATGTATTTTTATAAAGGGAAAATGATATATTTTATCTTCAACTTTAGACTAATTATCAATTAAATCCTACTTTCAAAGTTATTTCAATTTGCACCTTCAACTTTATAAATTGTGGCAATTCTATTCAATTTTATTTGAAGGGTCTAATTGTATTTTTAAAAATTATTATTAGATCCCTATAAAATAAATTTCACACTTATTCAATTTTTTCTTCTTTTTTAAGAAAATAAAAATTTAAAAATATTTTCAAGTTTTAATTTTACTATTTTTTAAATAAATTTAAATATTAAATTTTAAATTTTTACATAAAATTTTAAATTTTTACGTACCAATTAAAAATAATAAGAAAAATATGATAAATTCATTATATAGACTAATATTAATAAAAATACAAATTAATAAAGTAAGCACTTTTAACTATCACTATAAATAAATTTCTAAATAATGTGGTTGAAAGTTGATAAGTAAATTTTAAAATAGTTAAAATTTAAGAATTTTTAGTGCAAAATTAAAAATTTATGAAAAATTAGAATTTAATTTTTAAATTTATGTCAAGAGTGACAAAATTAGAATTTAAAAACATTTTCTTACATTTTATTTTTTTCTTATTGAAAAAGGATAAAAAATTTAATAAGTGTCAAATTTATTTTATAGGGATCTAAAAGTAATTTTTATTAATACAATTAGGTCCTTCAAATAAAATTGGACATAATTGACATAATTCATAAAGTTGAAGAAGCAAATTGAAATCACTTTCAAAGTAGGATTCAATTGATAATTGGCTCAAAGTTCAGGATAAAATTGATGGTTTTCCCATTTTATAAATAAATAGCATTTATTTGAAAAAAAAAAACCACTCCATCACCCTCACCACCACCCTTTTCTACCTGCATCTTCTTAGGAAATGTGTCATTGTTTTTCCACGTGGCACTATCTCATATCCTAATATTCACTCACTTGGTCAAATGTACTCATACATTAATTACGTACTTCTCAATTTTCACATATTTCCTATACAATATTAATTTTTTGGAAAAATTGCACAATTGGTATGCGAACTTTTCAATTTTTTCTATTTTGATGGTTGGACTCTTTTTTTTTTTTTCAATCAAGTGTATGAGCTTATTATAATTGATTCAGACAGGTGCTTTTATTTGGCCATTGTTGGTCTGAGTTCTGATTGTGCACATGTGAGGCCCACCATTTGAAATAAAACTAGCCACGTCATTGCCAATTAGTGATTTTACAATTTTGGCCTTTAAAAGTGTAGGTAAAATGAAAAGAATATCCAATTGATCCAGAAGACTTAAAATCAATTTGATTTTATCTCTAGGGTTCCTTAAACTAATTTAATTGAGAGGGAAACAAAAATTAAAACAGAATCAAAGTTACATTTGCCGTTTTAGAATGAGAGTGAAACTAACCGTTCGGCGTTTGCATTACAACAACCAAATGCTACATTAAAGATTATTTTGATGGAAAAATCTAAAAGGTACGTAGCTTATACATTGTTTATTTTTTCTTGCTTTGTTCTACATTTTAAAGAGTTATTGTTTCTATTCTTTATTTTGGCATGTTTGTTGTTTTTACTTGTTTTAATATTTTTACATGTTAGAATCAAAACCTTCTAATTTTTGTAATTTTTTTATTTTTCAATTTTTTATACCTGTGACAGCATGGGGGGAAATATTGTTGATATATTTTATGATGGTGCATTTATAAGTGTCAAAAGTTGTCTTGAAAAGAGTTATGTTTGAGGACAGAAGGTTCATTTCAAAGTTAATATTGAAAAAATTCAATCTTATGATGTAATTGATGGTATAAAAAGTATACTGAAGGATAATTTAGGTAATAAGGATATTGTTAAGATACATTTTGGGAACCCCATTATGCCCTTAGCACATGGCTTGCTACTTTTATATGAGGGGATGTTGTCTACCTTTATTGAAATACTAAAAAAAGTCACAGAATTCAATTGTATGTAGAGCATAACATAAGTTGTGGAGAAGAGAAAAATATGAGGGGAGAAAATACAATTTGTGATCTGACAGAAGAAAGAGTGTTTAATGGTAGTTCTAAGGGTTTACAATTTGGTGGACAAAAGGAAGAGAGGTCTAATGTCTTGGCTAGTAAGGCATTAAACACAAAAGTAAATGCTGATGGGAGAGGCACAAAACAAGAAGATATAATTAGTGTCACCCAGTTATCTTTAGTAGAAAAAGTAGATGCTATAATGAGTTTTATACATATAATTAATGTTAATACATTTTAAAATGATGATGTTCTTAGTCAAATAAGGGAAAAGGTTCTTAAAGGGGAGAAGCTAAATGCTGGTAGTGAAGAAGAAGCAAGGGGTGAGGTAGAAGCAGGATGTGGGGAACTAATAGGGGGTAAGGAAGCAATAGTCGGTCATGAAGAAATAAGTGGTGATTTCAATGTTCATAAAGTAGTTGAGGTTGAACAAAGATATATGGATGGGGATGCTGATGATGAAGACCTAGATTTGCTTATTGAGTGTGAGTTTTTATCAGATTTGGATGATGAAGAGTTACTAAATGCAAAGGCAGCTTTAAGAAAGTCAACTAGTAAAGGAAAAAAGATCTTTTGTTGGTGTAGGCAATACTGAAAGTAGAAGTCAAGCTCGAGCAAGAATAGTTGTTGAAGAGCATTTATAAAGTTAAAAGCGATAGTAGCAGTTACTAAAACCGTTAAAAATAACTTTTCACATTAGAGAGCTGATAAAGTAGAAGATGACAATAATTAAGATTTTAATTCAAATGGAGATTGGAGTTGTGTTAGCACAGATAGAGATTCAGATGCAGACCATGCAGTAAGGATAAAAAGCAGGTTTCTAGCTTACAATCCAAATGCTGAGAAAATAGCACTTTATGTGGGCATGACATTTAGAGGTCCAAGAGTATTCAAGGAGGTTATTATAAGGTATTCAATTTAAAAGAGGCATGCCTTTAAGTTTGTTAGGAATATTGAATCCGAGACAAGAGCTAAATGTGTGAAACAAACATGTCTTGGGTGGTATATGCCTCTTATCATAGTATATCACACCATTACCAGATTAAGACTTACTTTGAAGAGCATAATTATCATGTTATAAGCAAAAATTAGAGAGTACTGTTAAATGGCTTGTCACCAACTATTTGCTCAAGTATAAGTGTATACATGGTATGAGACTAGTGGATTTAAAGGATTTAATGAAAGAGGACCTCAAAGTTTATCTCACACTACCACAATTAAGAGGGGCTAAGTTGTTTATAATGGCAAAACTTCAAGGAGATTTGATAGATGAGTATGGAAGACTATAAGACTACATTTGTGAAATCCAAAGGTCAAATCTAGGAACTACTGTAACACCCTATATTTTTACTATTTAAATACTATTTAGCATATTACTATAATCATATCGTGATTAAACAAAGTCAACATATTATCTAAACACATAAAAGATCACAACATTTACATTCATATAATACATATAAGCACAAAACATATCTCATTGTTAAAGTGTATGCTTATGATACAAGGAGAGAGAGAGAGAGGGTTCGACTAGTGACCTTTGCTCCATACTCTATTTACAATGCTATATGCTTCAAAATAGTCACACTTCAAGCTTCACTTTCTAGGAAATATAATTTCAATTTGGTGAGTCGCGACTCAATGAATATACATATCAATTAAATTCTAAAGGCACAAAAAATAATTAGATGATATTGGAACACATTACAAGTATTATTCATTCAAATGCAAGTGCTAATGTATTATTCATTGATTTTATTGTGGCCTAGCAAAACAAATGTTGCTCCCGGGATTCATTTGAAATAATTACCATTTAATTTTGCTGGCCAGCATATAACATGTGAATCATGTGATTTTCTTTGATCATGTTACATTTGTCATGTGATTTGCAAATATTTGCTAAGCCAGTCACAACGTCCTCTTATATCCATATACAAGTGCTTAAGTGTAAATTTGCATAACAAATAGTCATTAGGATCATAATATTTGCATTTAACTTGTAAACACTTGTGTACAGACATAACCAATCAAGAAACAAACTACATATATTTGAATGATCAAAAAGCAAATCACCTCAAAATCTCATAGAAAACACGTTGTCAATCAAACTATAACTCATTCATCATATGTTCACACTTATCTCAAACATACAATTTTACCCAAGAATTTAATTGATGCTTATACTCACCTTTTAGATGCCAAACACTTTATGGATGACTCGTATCACTTTCCCGAGCTTCACCAATGCTTTTAGATCCTAAAATATGACATATATTTGATCAAGAATATGCCTATAATGAGTGTGCATGCTTAGTATGCAGTTAGGGTATGTTCTATACATGTAAGGCTAACATTTATGCATATTCTTTCTTATTGGACAACTTGAATTTGCTAAACCTGAGAGTGAATACCTTTCTCCACACAACTCCAAATTACTTGATTTTAGTTCTACAACATATCCAAAAATAAGCTCAATATATGCTCTATGTAATTAATGGTGAAATTTTGAATTCAGACATGTGTTCTGCACATAATCAGTTTGAGCAGGTCTCGTTCAGTTTAGAATTTCTCAAGTTATACAAGTCCAATTGCAAAATCATTTTTAGGTACTTAATTAACACATAAAGTAACAACTTTAATATTGTTATACTTCATCTAATTCAGCCTCTAAGGTCTTTATATTAATTGGGAAAAATCGGACTACTTGCATACATAGCAAGCAGAACTAGCCCCACTCCAAGGACGATTTCACATTACACGCACATTATTTCACCAAACTATTTTACATAGTTTTAGAAAAAATATAAAAGAATAAAACTCATGTTTAACAATTTGCCTAATTCAGCCCTTAAAGGTCTCATATTTACTAGGCAAAAGTAAGCTACGTGCAGTAGACACAATTTGAACAAAACCCATTCAATGAAGCATTTTTTATTACACACACACCAAATATCATGAAAAAATTTTACAAACATGTAAATAAGATATAAATTTACAAGTTTTATGTTTTGTACTTCTCCTAATTCTTCTTCTATGGCTATGAAAACAAGGGTGCAAAATTCAGCTCTAAAACATAATTCACAAGCTATAAAATCATTTTCACATCATCACCACATAATTTCAAATATAATTTAAAGGGAAAAAATTGACTTACCAAATTAGTAGCTGAAATCATCAAAATTTCAAGTTTAAGAGCTTGAGAGAAAGAGAATGAAATTAGGTTTAGATGATAAAAGAACTATGGCTTATGGAGGAGTAGAGCTTTCTAGTCTTCCTACAAGACAAATCCCATAAATATCCGCTATGATATTTTTTTATTCTTATTATTATATTTTAATCAACTATCAAGCAAAAGTTCAAATCAATCATTCTTCTATGCAAAAGCTTAATTTAGTCCCAAAAGTTACTCATGTAAATAAGCAAATTAGATTCAATTCTTTACATATTTATTTATTGACTAAACTTTTCAATTTTATAATACCCCCAAATACATCCTATATTACACATACTCAAGTATACCATTGCAATGCACTTTGAAAAATACAAAACAAATGAAATAATGTAAAATATACAAAGCCAAATGGAATGATTTAATATGCATATGTTCAAGTGAATTATATCCAATGCATACACTTTAAATGAAATGCTTATGGTTAGGGTCAAGAATGTTACAATTTCAACTGAGATGAAGGTATATAGACCAATTCCTGAACAATTTTCAATTTTTGAAAGACTTTATATAAGCTTTGACTGCTTGAAAAAAGTTTTATTGGGAGATTGCAAAAGATTCTTAGGTTTGGATGGATGTTTTCTTAAAGGGAATGTGAAAGGTGAAATTCTAGCTGCTATTTGAAGAGATGAGAATAACCAAATGTTCCTAGTGGCTTGGTCTATTGTCACTTGTGAAAATAGAGTGACATGGAATTGGTTTATAGAATTACTAGCAAAGGATCTAGATATGAAGGATAGAGCTGGGTGGACAATTATTATAGACCAATGAAAGGTAAGTATTTATGTGATATTTTAATACAAAATATTCTATGTAAAGTTGACATTATGAAACTAGCCATTAAATTTATGTACAGGGTTTACCAGATGCAGTTGGAAATCTATTGCCTCAAGTCGAGCACATGTGTTATGCTAGACATCTTTTTGCCAACTGGAGAAAGAAGCACAAGAATAGGAATTTGTAGAAGTAATTATGGATGTGTGCAAAGTCAAATAATATACCAGACTTTGAGGCTAACATGGAGTAAATAAAAAGATTGATACTCAAAGGGTTTGAGGACATGCTAAATACACATCCAAGACATTAATGTAGGGCTTATTAAAATGCAAAAGTGAAGTGTGAAATTATAGATAATAATCTCCTTGAAGCTTCCAATAGGAAGATTATGGAGTTTAGAGATAAAAACATATATACAATATTGGAGGGTATAAAGAAATTGGTAATGAATAGGCTGCAAGATAATAAGGCAATGTGTTAAAAATAGGTATGTGAATTTGGGCTAAGAATTAGGAAGAAATTATATGATAATTATGTAGAAAGTGTGAAATGTAGCATGTTGTGGAATGGAGATAATGGCTTCGAAGTAATATATAAAAGGGACACTTATGTGGTTCATCTGAAAATAGAACATGTCTATATAGAAGTTGAGATTCGATAGGGATCCTTTATACTTTGCTATATGTGCAATTCACCATATCAAAAAGAATCCTGAAGACTTTGTACATGAGGTATACAAGAAAGCAACATATATGACAACATATGTGCACATGATGTAAGGCCTGAATAGTAAGAAATTTTGGGAGGAAAGAGGCATAAATCCACTATAACCACCTCCTAATTAACGGATGCTTGGGAGGCCTGCAAAGAATAAAAGAAATGAAAAAGGGGAAGATGGCAAAAATGGCTACAATGTATCCAGAATAGGGAGAAAAATAACGTCAGATGTGTTATCAACATGGGCATAATAAACAAACATGCCCTTAATTGAAAAATTAAAGATAAAATAAAAATCATGGAGCAGAGCCTACAAATGATGGGAAACAAGTTGAGACCGCAACACCTTCCAACAATGTTTAAAAAGTTGGTGCTCAATCAAATGCCATGGCTACTAGTTCATCAAGACCATTTAAGATCACAGTGAGCATTGAGATATATTATGTAAGATTATTTAATTTTGATTGCATATTATGAAAAAAGCTAATTCACTTTTTCAATATTGCACCTTTTGCAGACTATTGGTGGGAAAAGAAAAGTAATGCATGCATTTATGGATGGTGAATCCTCTATGCAACAATAACAGGTGAAGATGGAAAAATATTGCACCTTTTTCAACAGTAAATCTATTTTTGTATCTATTATTTCATTTGCTTGTCAATTTTGTGTTATATATAAAAAAAATGCTAGACTTGATAGTATGAGTTCATATATAGGTAATTGGTGCATTAGCCACTAATGACTTTGATATTTGTTACATTAGAAAATAGAACCCCACATATATTATTGCTACACAACCAGATGGGTTAAGACCTTAGAAGCCACTACCATTTGGCTTTTCATCACAACCCCCATAAAATTATGCGGTGTATACAGACCCTATGACTTCATCAATCATGCTTGATGTAGGTTTTGATATTTTCAATTTTCCTATGTACAAATAATAATGTGGTGTTAAAATCTATATTCTAACGCAATGTGGTATTTTATGCAATATAAAATAAGGATTGAACATGTTCTAAGCCTAGGTGGGCAGCTAAGGTTAGGCAATGAGCCAGAGCCTAGCTTCATGAATGAAAGGAAATAAGGTTTTAGTAAAGGTAGAAAACACTTATCACATCCACTCAACTGTAAGTATTTTTATAACTTATTTCATGTTTCTAGATTTGATGACCTGTGTTCTAATATATGCTATTTATTTTTTCAAGAAAAGGCACAAAAGAAAGTCATTGCAAAAGCATCAAAGAGCACATCTAAGACTAGTTCAAGTAAATAAAAAAACAAAGGAGATGTGATGCAATTGATTCACAACAATAAAGATGTGTTTGGTTATGGCTACAACATTTTAAATTTAGGCATACTCTAAATGATACAAATTTTAGGCAAACTTTAAGTCAATCAGATTTGAAAAAGTTAAACTTAGTTGATTATTTTTGAAAGGTTCATTTGTATTAGTCCAAGATATATAAACTTGGTTATGCTTATTATGTTAACCATTTTGTGATTGTCCAAATTTGTGGCTAACTGCATTTAGTCAAATGTGCCTAATTGTCATATTTTATTTATGTATTTGCTTAATTAATGCAAGAACAACTTCTTTTTTTGTTTGTTTACATGAACAAAAAAAGAACAACTTAATTAATACATATTTTATTTATGTATTTGCTTAATTAATGCAAGAA
>CATIWK010027098.1:0-10612 GCA_949634005.1 Mallotus japonicus | reverse complement strand
TTTCTAAATTCTCTTAAAATCATTCTACTATAAAATATTTTTCTTCTAATTAAATACTACTAAAATAAAGTAAAGGTAATTTGGTATTTCAAGTTTAGCTCTATAACAAACTAAGCAATTCAATCTTAATTCTACAACAATTTTTTAGTTATTTTTGTTTTATTTTATTTTTAGGATAAAAGTACAAAAACATCCTTAATGTATATGTTCAGGAACAGATTGGCCCTGAAAAAATTTTTTATCTCATTTTCACACAGTATTTCAAAATTAAGGTCATTATGGCCCTCATTTAACAGATCCCAATTTCTCCATCCACTGCCGTTTGGTGATTGCTGACGTGGCAGACATTGGGACCCACCGCAGCAAATAACATCTGCTTCTTGACTCAGGGCTTCGAATCATCATGGCCCTTCAATAACTGAACCTTCTGCCTTCTGCTTTTTAACGAGTTCGGTGACTTTTTTTCCTCAATTTATCATGTTCTTTAGCAACTTTCTCTTCTCCATTGGTTGCAGGATCTGATTCACCTTCAGGTTCCTCAAATTTTGTGTTCTTTTCTTACCATGCCTCTGTCTCCATCTTTATTTGCCTCTTTTAAGTGTTGTGTATTTGCCTCTTTTAAGTGTTGTGTATTTGCCTATACCCATACCAGCTATAATTTTCTTTCGCTTGTGCAGCTGCAGTTGCATAGCCCTTGAACAAGAAATGAGAAAGCCCACTTGGGTTTGTTGAAAGTGTGCTCGAGAAACTCATCACTCTTAGATGATAACACATTAATTCGGCGACAACCCAGAAAGGAGTAAGGTGAATTTATGTGTGTTTGAGCTTGTAGGTGTCTGATTTTTTGAAGAAAGTTGAAATCTTGACCGAGTTTTGTACAATCTGAAGGCAAATTAAGCTTCCTTGAAGAAGAAAAAGAAGCTCTTTTAGCAACGTGTCTCCACATGATCTGTTTTCGATTGCTAATTGAAGTAAAAAAGATCACAAATTTCAGAAGAACAGAAACAAAAAGCAACGAAAATGCTATGAACTTGGAGAAAGAGATGAGGACATTGATTAAAAAGAACTGGTGCAAAATTGATAAAGGAAAATATTAATCTGGAAACAATTGAAAGAGGCCAATGGCGAGTGTAGTAGCCGCCTTTAAACCCTCCTTAAAACCTACAACACATACATACATAACCAGAATGCTTCTTTCGAATCCTTGGATTGCTCCGACCCGTTTTGTTTCCTTTTTTTTATCCATGGGTTCCAACCGCCCTTTTTATTCCTACTTTTACTGTCCTAAAAATATGGTCAATTTCACAATTTAGTCCTATAAAAAAAATTCTTTACAATCGAGTCATAACAGTTTTTAAATATACCATTGTTACACCTCATCTGTTAAATTAGATGGAAATTGATAATATGGCTTGCATGGTTCCACCTCATCTCAAACTTTACCTGCCGCATCACCACAACAATTATTTTTAATTTTCACCTTTCATGTTACCATCTTCTTTTTTTTATTCATATCTGTAATTTAAGGTATTCTTTTGTTTTAAAGAAAAATATAATAGAAAATTACAAAACAACAAATAAAATAGATGATAAAAAATTAGAACAAAACTTGGTTAATTTCATTTGTCAATTTCTTCGCCTCCTTTGTCTTAAAGCAATGGCTTCCTTTTCTTCTCCGTGTCTCTAATTTTTTTTTTGTAACTTTTCAATTTTAGTTAACAAATATAAAGAAAAGAACATTCTTTTTTTTCTTTTCATAATTAAAAGAGAAAAAATGAGATTGATATTTGAAGCAATAGGTGAAAAAAATGATGACATTTAGTTCTGCCGGTAAATTTTTCGATGGTTAAAAATGACATTTTCATATTTGATTTTCTTCAACCTTCCAACTTCTTTCCTTTATTCTCTTAACCTCTTTTCCATCATGTATGTTTAAAAATTTTCTTTTACGCATTTGTTAAGTTTTGAATTTTGGGTATTTCTGGTTTTTTTATATGAATATTGATTATATTTCAATTTGATCAAAAATCATTATTTTTATTGAATAATTTTGGTTTGTGACTGATTGGTTTTCCATACGATGTGATTTTGAGGATGGTGGTTGAATTCTCTTAATGTAGAGATTAAGACATTGGTTATAAGAGTAGACAATAATGAACATCAAATAACAAGAGGAGAGATTTTGTGACTATGCTATATGATGGTGTGCATATAAATAAGAGGCTTTTTTTGCCAAGAATATATAAGAAGCTTTTTTCTGTGTAGGAACTAAATCAAAGTTAGTGTCTTTCCTTGACCGACTTCTTTTTCTAGTCCCTTCTTTAGCACTGACTTGTTTATTTAAGAATCCTAATAAAATCAATTTATAATTTTAAATCATTAGATTTACAAATATATTTTTAACTCAACTAAATGAAATATAATTTGAAATTGAATTTAAGTTAATGTAAAATTAAAATTAATTAAATATTTAATAATCGTTGATTTGTTGGCCAATGCACCATGAACATTATAATCTCACACGATATCGAACTCTCTCTCCTAAATGGAATTGTAATAGTGGATAAAAAAAATTAAATATTTAACAATTAAATATTCAATTCAGCTAAATTCATCTAAACTTTATGAACTTTAAATGATTTTTATATATTCTATTTATATACTGTAGATGGAATACATCAAAATTTATGAATTACGGGCGACAGCCTTTCTTTTATATATTACTCACTCTCTATAAATATGATAAAATCTACTAAATTATGATTCTTATATATTTAGTTTGTTATATTCATATCTTTAGTAATTTTTTTTAAATGAGTGTCATTTATGTCATTAACCATTTTTCATTTTATTATTCAAGATGGTGTTTTCATTCATTCATTTGGAATTTTTTAGGGAAAAAGAACGAGAGTGAAAAAAGCTGTCCTGGATGCCTAAATCCAACTATTATCTATTTTCTCCTTGAGAAAATCATTGAACATCATATGCATGGTGACAAACTGACAAGGTGCAACAAAGAATTTCTAAATGGAAGGACTTGATTTAGGGGCAAATTTTTATTTGATCTGCATCTCCAAGAACAACATCACCCTTTTTTTTTTTGTAATTTTTCCAATTGAATGAAATAATTGGGTAAGATTAGAACCAAGCATTGTATATGAGTATATCAGTCAGACATTGTTTTTTAAAACCCACTTATGAATATGCAGAAATGACCTAAATCTATGATGCAATTATGGCAGTCTCAAAAAACATTTGAAAAATCAAAAAATAAAAAATAAAAAAGGGAGAAATGACAAGACAGTAAGTTACATCGGAGAATTTCATAAGTTTCTGAGATGATAAAAGGGCATTTTATGAAGGGCAAGAAAAGAATGCTGTTCTGTAAAATAGTTTTCACTCCAAAAAACTGACAAATATCAAAAGCCTGAATGATCTCTCTCTATTCTTCTTGAGCTAAAACCATATAGACACAGACTACTCATTTTGCACCACAGCTTTTGCCAAGCCCTTCGCTCTCTTCTCACTTCTATTCTGTATATATTACGCGCATTATTTCCCTAGAGGTTAATGAGGTAATGCCCAAAACTTTTATAATACGTCAACACCTTAATCATTCCAAGGATCACTCTCTGTTCGAACTTCTGATGGTTCGATTACTTCTGGCTCTGAGGCTCCATCTGCATTAGCAGCATTATCCTCAGTTGACTCTGCTGAACCATCTTCAGATCTACCCCATCTGCCTCCAAGTGCCATAGCCATCATCTCATATATCTTGTTACCTAGCTCGGCTGGGCTGTCAGGCTGAAAAACATCACAGAAAAAAATATGAATAACTTGAAAACTATTCATAATTATGTAAAAATTTCCTACATGAGACAGAGAGGGCGGGGCAGAGTTAATCCTCACCGAGAATCCACTGGAGATCAATGCTGTCTCATAAAGGAGGTCAACAGCTCTCTTGGCATCACTGCTATCAGGTGCATTTTTGCAGGCCGCCTGCAGAGTACAAAAACAAAGTTATTGAGAAAATTAAGGTAGAAAGAGACTCAACTAGAAACCAGCAATTTCAGCTTCAGTCTCAGAAGTATAAAGTTCATATACAGGACAGTACTTTCATCTAATATCAACATTATCTCATATATAAATCACGTCAATTGTAATTAAGATTAAAGTTGATAATGTTTACCCACAATGCTATAATATTCCCAAACTATAACACAACTGCATCCTTCCATTATGTTCTACTAATTGCTACCAACTCCGAGTTACACTTCAACATCGATACAGTTTATAATTTAGACAGCTTCCCCACATCATGTTTTACTTCATAAATTACACACACACACACTTGAACATCACACACATTATGTTCTACTAATTGCTACCAACTCTGAGTTTACACTTCAACATCGATACAATTTATAATTTAGACAGCTTCCCCACATCATGTTTCACTTCATAAATTACACACACACACACACGCACTTGAACATCACACACATTATGTTCTACTAATTGCTACCAACTCTGAGTTACACTTTAACATCGATACAATTTATAATTTAGACAGCTTCCCCACATCATATTTTACTTCATAAATTACACACACACACACACACTTGAACACCGCAACACACACACTCACACTTGAACACCGCAACACACACACACCTGAACGTACGTCTATCACAACTTCAGTTATATTAACCATCATGAGGTATAATTGCTTACACTTAATCACACACACACACATCTATCACAACTTCTGTTATATTAACCATCATGAAGTATAATTGCTTACACTTAATCATGCACACACACGTCTATCACAACTTCAGTTATATTAACAATCATGAAGTATAATTGCTTACATTTAAGTCTTTAATGATAGGGTGATCAGGATTAATTTCCAGTATTCTTCTTCCCCTCATGAATTCCAAGCTGGTAGAATCTCCAAGAGCTTGTGCTTTCATCAACCTTCAGAAAGAGGAAAACTTTTAAATAAGATGGAAATATGTGCTTGAGTTTGTTTTCCATGTATCTTTTGGAGGGAGGGAGGGAGGAAGATCGGGACTACTAAAGGGCACTCCTACCTTTCCATATTGGCTGACCATCCAAACTTCCCAGAGACAAGCACACACGGAGATGAACTTAGACGTTTTGAAACTTGGACTTTGGCCACCTTGTCACCAAGTTGCTGCTTTACCCAATCACATAGAAGATTATATTCCTGTTCCGTTTCTCTTTCTTTGACTTCATCCTCATCACCTGGTATTCCATCACATCTCATTAGCAAAAAATGCCATCCAGTAAACAAGAGCAATAAGCAAAGGGAGGAAAAAAAAATTGAACTGATACTAATAATAATACAGAAGAGTTGCAAAGTTCCAACCGAGTTCTAGATCTTCCTTGCTGATGTCAACAAATTTCTTTTCTTTGTAGGTCTGAAGGTTCTGGATCGCGACTTCATCAATAGGCTCAATTAAATAAAGAACCTAAAAACAATAAGAAGTTATCAAACAGCACCAGAATTAAAGACAGATAAAGAGAAAAAGGACAGTAACCAGGCAAAAAAGTCACCAACACAAGAAGCCTACGAATTCAAGATATACCTCTTAAAGAAACATGAGTGAGGTATGAAAACACAAATATTGTTATCGACAAACACAAGAAGGAACCAGGGAATAAAAAGGAAAACAGAATCTCTAAGTATCAATTCAACTAATATACATAAAATATTAAATTAGTCAAGAGAAGTACTAAGCATAACCCTGTTTCAGTATATTATCCACTGCTTAATATATGTATTCCTTGCACATACATGAGTGGTTATATCACATTTTTTTATTAAAAAAAATACATTTTACTATTGCTTGCAGATGAACAGTATTTACTACGCCAAAAATTATTCTAGTGATAGTATGGCCAAAATCTGCTCATGTGCATGCGCATACCTCAATGCCTTTCTGAACCAACTTCTCCAAGAACGGAGCGCTCTTGGCACTTTTCAAGCTGTCTGTTGCCAAATAATAGATAGCTTTTTGGTTCTCCCCCATATTCTCCACATACTCATCCAAGGTTGTGAGTTCATCCTCACTTTTGGAAGTGTGGAAACGCAGCAATGGAGTTATGCGCTTGTGATTACCAGTGTCTTCAATGCATCCTAATTTCAGAAACCTACCAAAATTCTCCCAGAATTTTTTGTAATCCTGAAATCAAGTGAACCATATTCCAAGTTCCTTAGCAAAACTCTGACTAAACGAGGAAAGAAAGTAGACAGAGATTAACTGCTACCAACCTCCTTATTTTCACTCTCAGAGAGCTCTTGGATCATGTCAAATGTTTTCCGAACAAGTCTCTTTCTCATAATTCTTACAATCCGACTCTCTTGAAGAATTTCTCTAGATACGTTGAGAGGAAGATCATCAGAGTCAACCACACCCTTCACAAAGCTCAGATATCGCGGAAACTGCCAGCAAAAAAAACCTTAGCTTATTCCTCTGAGAAAATTAATTCCATATATTTTCAAGCATGAATATTTCATATAACTTACTAGTGGACACACTAAAACATTTGATATACACTAGCTTGATGCAACCTCGTGTTCATTTATAACTCATTAGTGTAATTTTCTATTTGCAGTGAAATATGCATAACTTGCACAGAGCACTCAGCCCACACACAAACACCACAGACTGAAATCTTTTCCATCCACAATTTGGTCAAGTGTTTACAAAAGTTAGTCATGCACATACAGTACCACAATGACACACAGTATAGAGAAATTTTCCAGGATTTCAAGCTATCAAGTAAAAGCAAACACTTACCAGCTCCCCATCAAAATCATCTGAGATAAATACCCGCTTCACATACAAACGTATATTCTTTGTTTTCGGATTTATAACTTCCTCATTGTTAAGAGGCCCCATTCCAGGTATGTATAGAACACTCCTAAATTCCACCTCTCCCTGCAGAATTGTCAAAGCAGAATTTATATCTAATCCAATATGTAGTTGACTACTCTCTGCTGACATAAGGTAACCACAAAGGCAAAAAAAATTAGGTACCTCTGTGGTGAAATGTGTGTATGCAATTGGATCCATGAATTCATTAAACGTTTTCTTGTAGAATTCATGGTACTCATCCTTCTCGATTTCCTTTGCATTTCGCATCTGCAACACACCAAACAAAAACAAAATATAATGCTTAATAGTCAATAAAGCCATAAATAAAATTATCCCTACAAAGAAAATAGCAAGAAAGAAAAGGCATGAAATTGTGAACCATATCTATCTCTTTTTTGAGCATAGAAAGACAAATGCATAACTATGATTCAGTACCGTACACATAAAATTGTCACGAGATGTACTAACCCATATTGGTTTTGTTTCATTGGCTAACTCCCAATCCCAATACTTCTCAGTTTTAGTTTTCTTTGTCTTCTTCTTTTCACCCTGCAGCAGGTAAGTAAAATGACTTAAATGCCACAATCATTTAGATAGAATATCCATAGAAGCACAACCAGAAATGCTGCACCAATGTACCTCTGGTTTTTCTTCTTCTCCTTCCTTAGGCTCTTCCTCCTCTTCCACCTGCAAAATTTTAATTTAGTGAAGACTGTTTCATTAGGTTTCGGCATTATGGTAAAAAGGACAAATGTAAACATGGAAGGAAAAAAAAAAAAGAGCCAACCAAATAGGTACAGTTTAATATGTGATGAAGGAAAAATAAAATATCATACAAACATGTTAAAATGAATTTTAAAAACATTTTACAAATTTAAGAAAAATATCATACAAAAATTTAATTTTAGGGGACTTTTAAAAGGACAGTTGGTAACAAAAACCAATATTTTATGCTCTCCCTAAAACCAACCCCATGCCCATAACTAAGCACCAGGCTGAAAAAAAGGCATTCCTGCCATTCTGTAAAGAATGGTGAGAATAATGTGTATGAAAAGCAATAAAGCCATCTATATTATCTTCTTATATGGGATTGTCCAGTAACCCAAAGGTAGAGAAAGAAGACATTTCTGTAAACATTCTCACCTCAATAGTCCTTGATTTTTCTTGCCATGTATAGATAGGGAAAGAAACAAACTGCGAGTAGTTCTTCACCAAACCCTGAACTCTAGCTGGATCTGAGAATTCATATTTATCATCATCCTACATTAAAGCCACAGTATATTAGGATGATTTGAGTTCCAAAAAACTAACACCAATAATGAAACAAAGAGAGAAGAAAAGAGACAAGTATTGCTGTATAGTGTCATTGTGTTCCAACGTTATGCTAAAACTGTGTTTCGCAGTCAAATCATGCACAAAATCCAAAGAGCTAAAGTACCCTTAAATAAAGTGTAATTTGCGTTCCACGACGCAAAAGCTTTTCAGGATCAGTTTCTTCCTTAATAACATATGAGCTACTATCAGCCACAGATTCCCAGACATATTGCTTATCTGACCTTGGGCTCTTTGTAGAAACAACAACCTGGTTGCACATGCAAGAAAAAACTTTGTCATCAATCTATTCACTTTCTGCAATCAATAGTGCAAATGGAAACACCATATTGAAGCATAACGAAAAAATTGTAAAAATCATGCACCTTCTCAGCCACAAGAAAAGCAGAATAAAACCCAACACCAAATTGACCAATCAAACTATTGTCCGCCCCGACATCTTTGTTTTCCTGCACATGCCGAACAGAGTATAAGTGACAACTTAAATGCATGCCACACTGAGAATAAGTGTCACTAAATGCTGGAGTTTCACAAATCTTGAGGATAAACAAACACCTTAAGAGCATTCAGGAATTTTGAGGTCCCACTCTGAGCAATAGTTCCAAGACAGTCAATAAGCTCTTCTTTTGTCATCCCAATGCCAGAGTCTCTGCAATTTAAGAAAGTTCACTCCATTCAGGTTCTCAACATTTTTTGTTCAGGGAAAAAATTCTGAAAAAAAGAAATTATAGCATACGTTATAGTGATGGTCCCATTGTCTGGATCAGGTTTTATCCGTATCTCCAGGTCACCAGCATCCCCGAGCAAAGAGGGCTCTGTCACACTTAAGAATCTCAGCTTATCTAAAGCATCACTTGCATTGCTGAAGCAGAAAAAGAGAACCAATTCAAACTATAGTCAAAAAAGAGACTACAACTAGCTGGCCTAAGCATGTTAGCAAATATTAAAAAAAAAAAAATACTAAGAGGATAAAGGTATATAATTCATTTCTTTAAGGAAAAAGAAAAGTTCACCAGTTGAACTAGCAAATTTCAGAATAATAATTGTCTACTTCTAACAAACATTATTCCAAGCATCTGCATTTGCCAATAAGGGAATATGCTCACCTCACAAGCTCTCTAAGGAACACTTCCTTGTGGCTGTATAGACTGTGAACTAGCAAATCCAACAAGCGACCAACCTGAAGAATAATTAAATTCTCAATCTTTAGTGCTCAGAACAAGAGACTCCCACAGGCACACAACTTTAGAAGCTCAATGCAAAAAAAAAAAAAAAAAAAGGCCCCATTTTTGTACTTGTACACACAAATAACAATTCCTCCAACCAAAACTCCATTCAAGGGGCTTCCTCAATAACATCCACTTAATGAAAAAGAAACGTAAAACCCCAACAATTTGCAATCAACAAACAATTTATTAAAAATGGGTTTAAAGTAAAACGAATCAGCATCAAAATACAAAAATCAAAACTAAGTAGCTAAAAGATTCAAAATTCCCAAAAATCCAATAAGAAAACGAAGAAAGACCCACCTCTGTAATTTATTCTAATCTTCCCTGTGTAATTTATTCCAAAAATAGTTGCAATCCATCTTTTAATTCGGCAGTGGAGTAGAGCCGTAGAGGAGGAAGCAGAGGCAGCAAGGTGAGAAGTGGAGAAGAGGAGGAGGAGGAGGAGAAAGATAATGATGATGTGGGAGGCGGAGGAAGAGGATGATGAAGTGAGAAAATTTAGGGAAAAAAAGGGGGTTTAGTTGGAGAATAATATTGACAAATATATATATATATATATATATATATATCAGAAACTATATATATATATATATATATATTGGAGAATAATATTGACAAATATCAGAAACTATATATATATATATATATCAGGTCATTTAAGGATATTTTGGGATTTTTGATTAAAGTGAAAGGGGTTGGCTTGAAAATTAACAGCAAAAAGGGAGAAAAAGTAACAGAAGGTCTTTTTGTAAACGGAAAACAAATTGGAGGGGATAACAATGAATTTTTGAAACAGGGAGAACCGAGTAGTAATTAGGGTCTAACCTCAGGGATAATAATAATTATCCTTTTTAAGTATAAAGGCTCTTTTATTTAGCTTCATATTCAACTCCAAGAAATCTTTCACATGGCTGTTGGACAAGTGAAGTCAACCACAATGCTATTATTATTATTATTATTATTATTATTATTATTATTATCTTCTATACCCATAATATTTTATAGTCACATAGATTTCGATTAATTTGGAGTTTAAATTAATGGACTCATAAGGGGACAAAGTCTTTCAATACACTTATTTTCTCTATATATAAGACTTGAACTCAAAATTTATTAAAGAAATGTAAATTTCTTCCCATTCCC
>CATIWK010027082.1:0-10252 GCA_949634005.1 Mallotus japonicus | reverse complement strand
TTTCCCACGCTCATTTGTTTATGTCTTCATGTGTGTCACCTGATGTACCACCTCTTGATGTTTCCCATGCTCATCTGGTTATGTCTTATATATGATTATAATATACAAAAGTAAATTAAGGTAATGGAGGCTGTAATACAGAACCCTTCAGAATTTCATTTCTAGACCAGCTCACTTCCACGACCTATATTCCTGCCGTATTTTTCTACACAGATCATCATAACAATTTCAAGCAATCCCAAGTCTCAACACAGCTCAAGAGTTCTCTTTCAGAGACGTTGTCCATTTTTTATTCGTTCTCTGGCAGGACCAAAGACAACCTCTTTGTACACAACTAATAAGAGGGTGTTCCGTTTATAGAAACTCAAGTGAAATGTGGTTTGCTTGATTTTCTTCAGCATCCCCAGATTGATTTGCTGAATAAATTCCTTCCATGTCAACCATTTGCTCGCATCTTGGACCCAGAAACAGCACCACCAGTAGCAGTTCAACTGAACCTTTTGGACTGTGGTGGATTTGCCATTGGTTTGTGCATATCACACAAGTTCTGTGATGGAGCAACAGAGAAACTTTCTTTAACTGTTGGGCAGATATACATCGTGAACGTGGGTCTTCTAGCAAGAAAATCATTCCTAATTTTTCTATGGCATCACTGCAATTCCCTTCTGTTGAATCATCTGAGTGCTATCTGTCCATCATAGATCAGCTTTGGTTCAGTGACGAGTGCAAGTACACTACTAAGAGATTTGTTTTTGACTATAAGGCGATTGAGACTCAGGCCAAAGCAAAAGGAGAAAGCGTAGACAGTCGCATTAAAGCACTTTCTTCTTTTATACGGAAATTTTGCACTGCAGCTTCAAGATCAATATCAGCTTCCTCAAGAACATCCTTGGCAGTCCATGCAGTGAACTTTCGACAGAGGGCTGAATCCAGGATGCCTGAACATCCTATAGGCAATCTGTTCTTCTGGGCAGTCGCAGCCTGCAACAAAGATGATGCAGAAATGAGGTTACAAGACTTGGTGGCCTCAATGGATGAATCTATTGCAAAAATAAACAACTATATAAAGATGCTAGAGACCGGGGAAGGACGAACAGAGATTGTAAGCCAACTAGCGGAGGCTTTCCTGGAGAAACCTGAAATGTTCGCTTTCAGCAGCTGGCTTAACTTCAGCTTCAATGAATTGGATTTTGGATGGGGAAAGCCTGTGTGGGTGGGGTTGCATGGAGAAGCTGGTCCAGCCTACAGAAACACGGCTATCTTCAACCGTAGCATGTCCAACAATGGCATTGAAGCATGGATTACTTTAGATAAGAACATAATGGATGTGCTGGAACGTGACCCTGAATTCCTGACATTTGCTACCCAAGTATTTTAATGCCATCGCTTGCCACTAATTAATCAACCTGCAGCTATTTTGCATTGCAATTTGTACTGCATGAGATTGTATTGTTTTGGAATAAATTTTACTTGTATTTCAATTTTTTTGAGAAGGGTAATGGTGATTCTCACTAAAATTTAAGGGCCAATTTCATAATTTTGGCTGTTGAAAAGTAAGCTCTTCTCTTTTGCTGGTCTTATTTGTTGATGTACTCTTTTAATGTCCCTTTCTTTATTTCTTTCCTCAAATCAATTTTTATTTTTATGCATTGGGTTTGTAGCGGTGCTATCCCTTGATCAAAATGTAACAAATGATCAATGGTGCAAAAAGTTAGCTTAATAGTGTAAGATCTTACATATTTTTTATGTGAAAATGTTTCAAAACGGAAGATACCATATTTAAATATTTACCAAGTTAAATATTTTAAAAACCAGCACCAACTTTGAAGTACTGGTAGAAATTAGTCTCATGCCCTATTTGCACAAGGAAAAAAAAGAAAGAACATAACATAGAGAAGTGGACTATGGGTTGTAGGTAATTTCTAATTTGTTGATTTTTACTTGTCTTAAGTTTCATACAGACTTACATCAGTACATAATCAATCTAGCACGAAAATTAGCAGTAGAAACCAACCTAAAAGGATAAAAATTATATATATATATACTAAAGGAAAACACTTTCTAATTATATATTTTCACAATGTAAAGGAGAAAAAAGTAATAGCTGAAGGGCAAATTCTCTTATTACAATTAGTTTCAGGACATAAATAATTTCATCAATATGCATATTTATATATATATATATGTATAAGTATGATTTAGCTGCGCATCCCTCTTCCCTTCATGACGTGCGTCCTTAGGCCAGGGATATGAACATTTGTGATATACTCTCTCCAATTTATTTTTTCCACATCGAATCCGAATTGTTTCTTCTCATCTTCGGACATGATCTCCATTAATCTTTTCGAATTGCTGTTATCGAACCTGCAAAACAATAGTTGACTCTTGAATTAATGGAGATGAAATTGATTATCTTTTGCAATGTGTGTTACAAATATTTTGCTTACCTTCCACTATAGAAAGTATATGGCTCATATATATTAGCCAAGTACTTTGCTTGTTCCACAGACTTTTTGCATATGAATTCTTGTTTTTGAGACAGCTTCCCATCAGATGAGACCATTGCTGCTAACCCATTTCTCTGAATCACATCTCTCCAAAGATGATCAGAAAAATCTTCCATGGTGTTGAAGAGCTTCATGGACGGAACGGTGATGGGCATGCCCTTTGAGTCCATGTAAGGAGAGGAATTGTAATGCTCATATAGCAGATTAGCCAAGTCTTTAAATGCTAATGGATTTACAACTGATGAAGCAATTTGGTAGACATTTATGCCTGATTTTTGCATCGTTCCATGCATAGCTATTGCTGCTAAGGTTGCATTTACTACCATATCTGCTGGTACCTTCAGGAACAAAAACCAATTAACCAAAATGATTTTTCAATAACGCAACAACAACTCTTCATACAAGAAGCTGCTTCACCAAGTACACAAAGATCCATTTTCCATATTGATGTTGTTTGTGTAATCTGATAATTACTTACTACATCAAGAACTCCATTTGGGTCGACTAAAAATCCTGTCAGCTGCCCTTTTCCATAGCACAGAATGATGGGATCCATCATCCTGATACAAGGCAAAAAGTCAGACAGTTGCTGCATACTTGTATATAAAGTGCACATCATATGAGAAAATGCAATAATATGTTACCTATTTCCTTCCATCCATCCTGGAAAAGGCTCTCTGCAAGTACTTTCAATCACGCTAGGCCGAATTATGACGACAGGTATCTCCCCTCTCATGCTATCGATCATCATTTCCCCCATAGCTTTTGTGAACACATAAGTGTCTTGCCACCCATATTTTCTAGCCCTGTTCAGGATTCAACTATCATTCCTTTTAGTTTCTATTTATTCTATTCAAGCTTATCATTTTGCTTCATGTTTTAAAACAAGTACATTAACAGAAGTAATGAAGAAGACCATCAGTTAAGGAGAACCCTAATCACCTCTCTAAACCCAACTCTTTCATCTTTTGAGCTACTTCACTTTCTTGCAAACCATCCTTCAGATTCAAAGCCGAATTCATTTCATGTTCAACTTCTAAGTTAGGTAGCAATGATCCTGATGCAGTTTCATTGATGAAATTTTCTTTCGCTATGCAATCCCCCATATGGAATATCTTCTCCATAATTTTTCCTTGTCTCTGACCATTAACATAAGCTGCAATACAAAGAACACAAACGCTGATCAACTGTTCTGTAAATTAGATCAATCCCATTTCTGCAAAACTCACGTTATCAACTACCCACTTGAATTTAGAAGCTAAAATACTGTCTAGAATAATAGATGAACATGATTTGAGCCTTAATTACCAGTTGATACTTGCAAGAATAGCTTCAGCTTTTGACACTTCTTTGCAAAGTTCATAAGGTGGCAAGGTCCACGAGTATTAATGTCAATAGCAACATCATATCTGCAGTACAATTAACATAGCACAAAGTTAATGAAAATCAAACAATTAGAACTAGTGAATAGTACTCATGGCAAAGGTTTAAAAGATGGCCATAACCTTTCATCAAAAGTTGTATTAGCTGCAGAATTCACAATGACATCAACTTCACTGGCAATTAAATTGGCTAAATCTTCGTCCAATCCAAGATCCGTTTCGCAGACATTTCCCACAACAGGAACCAATTTGCCTAACATAAAATTTTGATAGGATTTTCCATAGGTTTGTTGGAGACACTTGAATAGCTCTGCATTTATTATCTAAGTAGAGCCATGGATTAAAACTTTTTTGATCCATTACAAAGAAATGAAACTTTTAGCAATAATATATAATCAAGAACATACTTCATTTTTTAATCTTGCCATTGCAGCTTCTTTGCTTTTTGCCTTGATCAAAACATATATCTTGCCCACATCAGGTTCCGTCCGCAGAATTTTCTCAATAATAACTGCATTTTTTTAGCAGAAAATCCCCATCATTGTCAAGTAAAGATGAACCCAAGATTGATCACATTAACCTTGATTACAGCACCAAAAAAAATATCATATATATATATATATATACATACACACTAAACGATGGTATACGTACCTTTGGCTAGAAACCCAGTTGCACCAGTGATAAAAAATCCCTTTCCTCTAAGAAACTTGACAATGCCAATGCCATCTTGCACATCCATCAAAGAAGGATTACTCAGTTCATCATTATAAGGCTCAAAATCCTTAATAGCAATTTCAGGTTGCCCTTTCCCATTTGGAGAAGACACAACCAAGCTTCCTGCTGTATCCATTATAGCTGAACTATGGTCTTGATGATCAACTAAAGATGAAGATGATGATGATGATGTTTCTGTCAAAACTGAGGAATACCCACTAGACCTGATTGCCTTTCCTCCACCACCACCACCACCTTGGCAATAGACAACACTATCAATCTTCTTTCTCAAGAAACACCGTTCACACCTTGCAACAAGTTTATTAGATACAAGTGAAGGAGAATTGAGGAACAAAGAACCCATGTTACTCACCAAACAAGAAACTAAAACCAGAGAGTTCTTGAGATGGACAAAAAAAAGAAAGTAAGTTGACAAACCAAAAATGGTTTTTTTTTTCTTTTTTTTTCTTGGAGTTAAGAAAATTATTGTTGGCTTGAAAGTTTAGCTAATAACTATCTATAAAACATGTATATAATGAAATAAAAAGCTAGTAAACTAACTAATCTTTATAAAGATTAAAGATTAGACATTGGGTTTTGGTTTGGATGGATTTAGGAAAAGAAGAAAAGGGTTAGGTACATATATATATATATTAGTAGCAGAAATTTTCTACAAGAACTCTCTTTTTGCCACCTTTCCTTACATTTTTATCTCCAAGAACTTAGATGGGAGCATGCAGTTCTCTTTATATCTCTCATTTGATTAGTAATTCTTGTTTCGAGACCCCTATAAGTTGTGCATGTTATCATTTTTTTTATAGAAAATCAAGTGAAGTAAAGAGGATGTTCAGTGCTTGATGAAGTTGGTGGGTGGGTGGCCATGGACTGGGCTTCCGCATGCATGCTCTTCATTGTACAATGATGCTGCCTATATAAGTCCAGCTCATGAACTAGCAATATTTCACTTTGGTTCATAAAGATTTTAGAAAAAGATTGCATAAATGGTGTTTGAGTTTTTGAATTTTTTTTATTTTAGAGTTTTTTTTACTGTATTAATTAAATGTATGAACTATAAAAAAAAATTAAATAGTAATTTTTAACGAATTTTATAGATTATAATATTTATGTGTTATTTTAAACAGTATATTAATTTAACTACTTGTATTTTTTTCAATTTAAAAAATTCACTCATTATCTTAACTAAAAAAAATTAAAAACTCAAAATTTAACTATTATAATTAACAAAATGAAAAATAAAATGAAAATAATGTTTGATTTTTTTTAAGTTTAATTCGATGAGTGAAAAAAAAAAGAGTTTTAATTTTTTTTCTAATAATTTTCAAAGACAATTAGCACCAAAAAAAAAAAAGAAAAAATAAATTTGATGTAAAAAGAGGTTGTTCAAGTCATACACTATTTAAAATTTTCCACATCAATATTTTGACTTACAAAATGGTTAAAGACATCATTTTAAATATTTTTACCAGTTTAGACACATAATTAAATTAAAAGAGAGTTCAAATACTAAAATAACAAAAGATAGTATTTATATATTTGTTTTCAAAAATTTAATAATAATTGAACATCAAAGAAGTTATTACTGTTTGTAATCCAATGATAAGGATAATTTCCAGCAATAGATCCGGATCGGACTCTGAAATATGCTAACTGTGCTAAAATACTATTAAAAAAAATAAAATTGTTAAATTTGTGACACATATTCTAAATGTTTTACATTTATTTGACAAATATAATCATATATTATTCGTACAAATTTAAGTATTATAATACACCCAGACTAAGAATTTTCCAGATATACTCTCTCGGGACAAATGCACAATAACACCTTTTCAATTAAAATATATATGACAGTTATATTATGTGTCCAAATCTAACAATTGAATATAATACACTGAGTCCCCGCAAGCCTGGCCTGATGGCCAGGCTGTTGAGGGACATTAGGTGGGTCTCGGGTTTGAGACCCACCATCCCCCTCCCCCACTTTGGTCAAAAAAATATATATGTATATAATACACTGAGAATAATTAAAAATTTTGTACATAATTATGCTTGGTACGAACTTAACAATTGACTACAATATATTCAAAGTATATAAGAATTTTACCGCATAATCATACTTTTTGCGGTATAATAATTTAATAACCGCAGTCACTTTCTCCTCAGTCCTTGAACTTAAACTCCTTTCTTTGTCAAAATACAACAAGGAATACAAGAAACAAAACCAAAACACTTAAATTAATCTCCTGACAAACATCTGATGCAATTGCATTTAAAACCAAACCCTTGAAGCAAGATGGTTTGTCGAGCACCATGGTCCATACTAGCATCTATATAGCAGATCCGAAGCTCTTCACCTACATTTCCAACATAAATCTTCATTAACGGATATCAATGTTCACACAGGACAAGAAACATGTTTGTTAATAAATGTCAAATATAGAGTAGTTATCACTGCTTAATTTCAGATTCAGTTGTAACTTTCAACATTGCTGCATTTTTGTAATTTGTTATTTAAGCTGTAACTTGTAAACTAATTCATTCACGGGAGTACATTTCAGCCTATAGTAGTCGGAAATCTGATGTGACATGCATTTTAATATAAATGTACTCGACAAACCTGGCTCAATATCACAAAGGGCCTTCAATCTTGCATCTGCATTCTCTAACCATATAATGTGAGCATTAGGATCTGCAAAGCATAATTATCCAAATTAGTTTATTTGATCCGGACATGACCTATGGCAGAGGTGCTAGGGGGTGAAAGCAAAACATGACTCGAATGACGACCACTTATCCCATAGAATTTATAAGTTGCTTGCTCTGTATAAAATTACATGTGAATGGCTTTTTTTAGTGATAAAAAATTACACCAGAACAAGGCAAGCCATCATGAAACAGCAGGTCCAAATAGAAGAGGGAACTTGCCACAGTCATGATTGTAAAAGGAGGGAAGCATATACACAGAATTTCCAACAGCAGCTTCAGCCTCTATACAGGCAGCAGCTGATGACAGAAGATCTTCATACAGCCCCACAGCCAATTCAATGCGGAATGCATTGATACGAATCCGTGACAACTGGTTAATGTACCATTGCTTGGTTAAGACTTCTAAAGTCAAAGACAACTTTTCTCTCAGAATTTCCAAGCTAACAGCTACTTAAGCAGAAATAGTGTAAACTGTCATCATGTATAGGATACATGCCACCCGATCATCTGCAATATTTGCCTTAGTGAAACAGCTCCTCAGCAAAGCATAGCCCTCTTCCATCTGTAAAACAGCATTAATAAAAGCACGTGATTATAGCATAAAAAAGGATTACCAAAAAGAAAACCAAGTCATCATGGTCACTTTAAACACACATCCTATTCCATATTTGTATAAGACTTCTATCAATATAAACATACAATAAAACTCTTCACATTTGCAGTTAAGACCTAAGCTTCTTTAACAAAAAAAATCCTCCAACATCCCCTCCAAAAAAATCATTTTATATGTCTGCACTTAATTTTCTTGTTAAAATGATACAATCATATTTCAGAGATCAATGTGCACAGGAAACAAGGAGAAGATAGTCATCTGCTTGAACATTTAAGGACTGATTGAGAGATATAATCATTTAGACTTTAGCACATTCTCAACTTTATATATAAGGTACTTAAAATGTGCCATTAGAAGCCTCATCAGAACTTGAAACTGGACCATATTAGTTAATGAGAGGAATACTGGAAATTCATTATTAAGAAAGCATAAAAAAACAAATATAAAAGATGATCTTCCCCATAAAACCTACATGTCCTATGGTGGATGTACGCGTCCTTGTTGAACTAGCAAGTGCCCCTAGGTTAAAATGAAATGTGAACAAGAAAAACCAAAAGGTTTATGGGGTGACCAAGGAAATAGGAGAATGGAAATGTTTGTTATTTATTTTACAATAAAATTTTTCTCTCAAACCATATGGAGTACCATATAGATCTTCTGCTTTTTTGATTGGTAATAATAACAGTTTTTGTGATTGCAGCTTGTGGCATGAGAGGAATCAGGATATTTTCCTACCTGTTTCTCCTTGTACATATTGTGTTTTTTTCCGTTAAAGTTGTATAGGAGCCAAAAGGATAGGGTTGTGATTTCTTGGTTCTAAGTTTGATCTTGCAGAGACATTCTCAGTTGCTGTTCTATAGTTGTATAACATAAAATTGTTTGACTAGACTACTGGGAAAAAAAATTATTTTAAAACATTATAAGCAAAGATTCATGTATTTCTAACCTCTAAAATCATTTCACGAGATAAACTAGCTGGCTGAAGTATGTCAAGACATTCAACAGATGCAGCTCCTTCTATAACCATACAAGCCAACCGTTTTACCATCAGCGGATACTTTAGACCTCGGGTCCTGTAAACCAGAGAAGCACAAGTAAAGGTCACATGTACTGAACTGATATATTCATGCAACACAAAAGAACTATAATTTTCAGAAAGTACAATTGTAGTATATATATTACGTTTAGTTTAGCTCCTTTTCTAAAAAAATGCAGCAATCCAATGGCTTTTAGAAACTTTCATACCTGCAATAATCATCAAAAGCTGACCAATCTGCTCTCGTCTCTACATCGTAAAATACCTAAAAGATTGGGGAAGAAAAATATAACCCATCAATTATCATCAAATTTCAGAATTCTTCAGATAGTAATTAACTGAATTCGGAATACTCTTGTTTTCCTGAGGCAAAACAACAAACACATTGTGGGCGTTTAGTTGATTAATTTTTTTTTAAAAAGAATAATTACCTTAGCATTTTGCTCGCACTCTTGGCTGCAAAACGCAACATTTTGGTTCTGTGTTGAAGAGAGCTTTTTGAGACAAAAATAACAGACAGTGTTAATGGTGGATAGAGAAGGATGAGACACAATTGGTTTAGCAGTGTGTATTAAGTCTCCAGCTGCGATTCTCCGAGTGGAGAACACTCCTCGACCTGCTGACTCGGTTAATCCGACGAAAATCGGAGGCGGACTTGGACGAGTCGGTTTTTCATTTTCCGATATGGTGGTAGAGGACAACGTGAGGAGTTGCTGCTGGAATTGAGGGTTTTTGAAGCGCGAAAGCCAACGGCCACAACGAACTAACGTTGGCATTTTTATTTTTTATGTTCAAGCTTTTGCTCTAATGTCAAGTAGGAGTGTGCAGGAACCGACCGAGCCAAAATTATCGAATCGGTTTGTAAGTCGGCTCAGTTGCTGAGAGAGAAATCGGTCAGGTTCGGTTGAGATGTCCCATGAATTCCGGTTTTTGGTTTTTGATTCGGTTTAAAGTCAGTACCGACCGAATCCGACCGAAAACCGAAATTAATATTAATTAATATATATATATATATAACTCTAACCCTAATAACCTAGTATATATACATCTTAACACTTAAACCTAAAAAATCTAACCCTATTTTCTTCTTTTCTCTCTGCCGCCCCCTCCTCCCAACTCTTCTTCTCTTTCGACTTTTCTTCTTCTATTCATCTTCCGGAACCCTAGAAAATTGATTTGGCCCCCTATTTCTTCCTATATTCTTCCATTAACACTTGATTTGGGTTCAAGTTCAACCTTTTCTTGTTGTATATTGTTAGATTACACTGAC
>CATIWK010027067.1:0-18122 GCA_949634005.1 Mallotus japonicus | reverse complement strand
AAAAACAGGTAGAAACTAAACCAGCTTAAAAACATCGATCAAAATCAAGATAAAGCATGTTATTAAAGATATCTAAGAAAAGTAAATGAATGCGTTAGGCATCTTTTTTGTGAGACAGATTGAAACTTAGACCAGAACCCTCCAATTTTTCTTGAATAAGCTTCTCCAGATGTTCTGCCATCAATGGAGTCAAATAATTTCTCCAATCTCCCACTTCACCTTTCCTGAAAAAGGAACTGTATGGAAGTCCGGAAGAGCTCTTACCATTCTTGTTTCCTTCCAAATTTTTCATATTTTCAAAACTACAAAATTTAGAGATCTCTTTTACAGCACCTTGCTTCTCTTCCTCGACTGAAAAAGGAAATCCCAAGAACTCAGCCAACCTTTTCGTGCATACCATGTTGTCTTCTTTCAAATCTTCATATTTCAAGAATAATACCTTGTCAGGATTTTCCAGGCTTGCTCTTAAATACCCAAAAACATGATTCTAAAATGGTCCAAAGGGATGGATTCCCCTGCAATACAACTCGAAAGCTTCCTCTAATGTAAGTGGATCCTTGCAGTAAGGAAATTGCAAAGCAAAGTGCCAATGGGAGATGAGATGATCCAATGGATTCCTACACACAAACTATCCTACACCTGGTTTCTGTAATAGAACTTGGCAAGGATGCATATGGCACATGGGTACTGAATATTCTGGGCTCAGGAATTGATTCAAGATCCGGAAACTGGTTTTTGAAGTAAAGTTGGAACTCAAGGAAAGGTACAATCTTATGAGGATTTGAAGTGAACAGGGGGCTGTCATTGAGAGTGGAATATTGGGTTCTGTTTGAAATCAAATGAATAACAGCCTTCATCCAAGTTGTATCTGATTTAGGCATGGTGGCAAGGATTATATCAGTATCACGAGCTTGGAAGTGTTTTTGAAAGGAGATTATGGGTTTAATAACAGTTTTCGGCACCAAAAGTCTTGGTAGAAGCAAAGATCATTTCCGTCAAAAGTTCTTTCATTGGGAAGTGTAGAGAGAAATTTCTGAAATAGTAATTCTTCTTCTTCTGTAGCAGTTGTGGTGGTATTGTTGAGGGTGCTTGTGCTTTCCATGAAAAAGAGAGAAGATTAATAAATTGATAACAGAACTGGGAACTAATTGGGAGGCAATATTAACAGAGACAACGAATGAGTTTATAAAAGGTGTTCTTGCATGTGATGTTTCATTGGTACAAATCTGCCTAGTTTAGCGGTTTTCCGACAAATTTTATCATTAATAATGCGACCTTAATTGTGCTCATGAAATTCATGTAATTGTATTTAATATCTCTAAAAAAATTACTACTACAATTTAAGGGTAAAGAATAAAATATTTTACCAATATGCTCAAATTGAGGTGGTTTGGTGGAAAAAAAAATCGGTCCTTCGTTAAAATTTCAGTTATTAACTAAAAAATATAGATTCTTGGTTAAAATTTTAATTACCGTGGATTTCATTATTATGCTAAAAATTTATCTTGATTTTGATGCGTTTTTAATTATTTGAATATATATTTCGAGATTTATTTCAATACAATAAGTTTGCATTTTAAAATTTTTTTATATTGTATATTTAATATGTAAAATTTAAATATATAATTTATTTTCAAAAAATTAATTTTTAGACTATAAAATAAATAATTAAAGAATCAATTATATTGATATTAGATTATAAAAGAGAAAAAGGACATATTTGCCTTTTTCATTAAATAAAATTCTTTACATAAAAATTAATATGTTTTTCTAAGTAAAATAATTTTAAATAGGATTTCACATATTTTAATTATCAAGGAGCTAATTCAAATAGAGGTAATTATGTCATTTGAATTTTAAAAATTTTAAAAATTCAAATAGATATAAATTATTAATAAATTGAAAATGTAATTTTTAGTTGCATTTTCATTTTTAATACTCCAATTTCGATTTAAATTTCATTTTTGGTTAACTTTTTGAATTCAATAATTTCTACATATATTTTTTAATAAATTATCTGTTAGACACTAAAAGTCTTGGCAAAAATAAAGATCAGTGCCTTTTTTTTTTTTTTGGAAATGTAGAGAGTTTTTAGACGTTGAAGGTGTAGTGGCAGCGTTGTTTCCATGAAAAACATAGAAGAATTTATTGATACAAGCAAGGATATTGTTGCAAAATAACACAGTAAACAAGAGTAAATAGAGAAAAAAAACATAAAAGAAAAATAGACATAAAAATTTAATGAGCCTACGTCCTCGAGAGCGAGCGGTTGAAGTTTTTTTTTTTCTTTTATTAAGAACAATATCTTAGGGTTACAAATACATGCTCTATATATAATAGAATAGGTACGGTACATATTACAAAATTACCCATGTACCATATCGAGGGGACTGTGCCCCCACACCCCCAACCCATCTAACCGTAACCCCACAATTAAACTGAGAAACCCCTCAAAGGACAGATGATGTCGCTCCGCTCCTTGCTTATGCTCCAGCATTTGTCTACTTACTACCACATATGAGCCATACACAACAATCTCCACCTTGGCGAAAATCAAGCCCCTTAAGAGATAAAATCTTGAAGTTTCTCTCATACCAAATGGGTTTGGGGAACATTCTTCTTTAGCATCTAGCAACATTCAACATGTCCAAGCAATGCTTGAACTTGTCACTAGCAGCTAGCTTTGTCAACATATCAGTTGTATTCTCATAAGTGTGAATCTTCTATAGTAATATCTGACCATATGTAATCAACTCCCTGATCTTGTGAAACCTCACATCAATATGCTTTGTCGTAGCATGATACACCTCATTCTTTGCTAAACAAATGGCACTCTAACTATAACAATGCAACTGAACTCTACCTTGCTCAATACCCAGTTCCTTCACTAGCCCTGTAAGCCATAATGCTTCCCTAATTAACAGCTTCGGCTACTGCCATATACTCTTCTTCAGTTATGGAAAATGACATTATAGACTGAATTGTGCATTTCCAATAAATAGGCGCTCTTGCAAGAGTAAACATATAAACTTCTTGAATAGCCACTTGACTGCTTCCCAATGCTGCTTAACCGGTTTTAACATAAACTTGTTGGCTTGACTAATAGCTTGCACTGGCATATGGTATTTTTGCCATGTCTTCAATTTCTTTATCTGACTTTGGGCACTAATCTAAGGAAAGCCTGAAGTGATATGCCAATAGAGTACTTATTAGTTTAGCACTACTCATCCTAAATCTGTCTAACACCTTCTCAACATAGCTTTGCTGAGAAAACCATAGTTTTCTAGAGCCCCTACTCCCGTGAATCTTCACCCTCAAGGATTTTCTTTGCAGTACCTAAATACTTCATGTAAAATTCTTTCCTTAACAAGACTTTCAACTCAATAACATCATGTTAACTCTTAGTAGCAATAAGCATATCATCAACATACAGTAACAAAAAAATAAATGAACTATCATCAAGGCACTTAACATAAACACACCAATCATACTCACAGCGCCTGTAGCTAATCTGAATCATGTAAGAATCAAACTGCTTGTACTATTGCCTTAGAGACTGCTTTAACTCATACAGTGATCTTTTCAATTTACATATTAGATGTTCCTGCCTAGGTTAGGTGAACCCTTTTAGCTTCTCCATATAAATCTGCTCCTCTAGATCATCATGAAAAAATGTTGTCTTCATATCCATTTTCTCCAAGTGTATAACCTAACTGGCTGCCAAAGCTAACACTGCCCTAATGGAAGTGTGTCTAACCACATGAGAGAAAATCTCATCATAATAAGTCCCCTTTTGTTGTGGGTACCCTTTTGCCACTAGTCAAGCCTTGTACTTTTACCCTTCTTTTTCTGATATTGCTGGCTTCTTCTTGTAGACCCACTTACATCCTATGGCCTTCTTTCCCTCAGGTATTTGAGCAAGCTCCCATGTCTAATTTTTATGCAAAAATTCCATCTCCTCTACTATAGCACCCATCCAGCTGTCTTTCTGCTCACTAAGTATAGTCTCCTAAAAATTTGATGGATCTCCACTGTTAACAAAGAGAGTAAAAGAAGCCAAATCTTCATACCCAAGTTTGCTTAGAGGCTTTATGGTGCATCTCTCTCTATCTCTGACTAGACTGTAATGTTGTTCTTCACCTGAAGTAGAGCTTGAAGGCCTTGAACTATAACCTTCAGTCGTTTTATTGTCTAGGACTTGGAGTTCTAAGTTCACTTGCACTACCTTTGAACTGGAACTGGAACTATTTCCATAACCCGCTAGCACTTCACTTTTATTTTTCTACTGTAACATGGACTGCTCATCAAATACTACATCCCTCCTGATCACCACTTTCTTTGACACTGGATCTTGAAACTTATACCCTTTTATGCCTTTCACATAGCCAAAGAAGATGCACTTCTTGGACTTTAGATCAAGTTTAGACCTCTCATCACTGGATATATGAACATAAGTAGGACAACCAAAAATCTTTATATTACTATGATCAATTGGTTTACCTGTCCATACCACTTCTTTAACCTTTCCACCCAATGATGCCCGTGGTGATCTATTTATGAGGTAGCATGCCATACTCACAACTTCTGCCTAAAAACTCTTAGGAAGCCCTACATTCAGTCTCAAGCACCTTGTCCTTTCAGTAATGGATATGTTTATCCTCTCTGCCACACCATTTTATTGTGGTGTCTTACAAATTGAAAAGTGCCTCTTAATACAATGCTCCTTACAAAATTTCTAAAATTCTGAATTTGTGTATTCTGTCCTAGTGTCTAATCTTAAATACTTGATTTTTCTTTCTGTCTAGTTTTCAACCTCTGTTTTCCACTGCTTGAATATAGCAAAGACCTCAAACTTCTATTTCAAACAATACACTTAGACTTTTCTAAAAAAATCATTAGTAAATGATAAAATATTAAGACCCGCCCAATGACAATTCTATTGTAGGCCCTCATACATCAGAATGCACATAATCAAGAATTCCCCCAGTTGTATGATGACCAGTTATGAACCTGACTCTAGATTATTTCCCAAGCACACAAACTAATAGAATTCTAATTTACAAATTTTAACACCCTTTAACAGATTTTTTTATACAATTATGTCATCCCACCCTCACTAAAATGGCCTAGACACATGTGCCATAATTTTGTACAATAATAATCAAACTCATCTGTTATAACTCCACCTACAATAGTATACCCTAACAGTTTATAAATATTCCTCGTGGCTCATTTCCCTTTCATCATAGTCAATACACCCTTAGTTACTTTAATATTTTCCCTATCTTCATCAGATTTATATTGAAAACCATTAGCAAGTAATGTGTCTAGGGAAATCAGATTCTTTCTCAAGTCTAGTATGTCTAACATCACATAACGTCCTAACAACACCATCATGCATTTGAATTTTAATTGTTCCTATACTAGTAATAGCAGAAGGTCTATCATCACCAAAATAGACAGCTAAAATAACCTCACCTGTAGGATGTGAACCCCTTCTTAGGTGTTATGTGATAAGAGCATGTTAAATCAAGAATCCATGTATTTGCAAACTGATGTGTTCAAACTGACATAAAATCCCCATCATCGAAGTCTGAATCATCATTCTGAACCACATTTGTAGACTTTGACGAGCCATCATTCTTATCGTCATTCTGCCCTTTTTGTCTTGGACAGTCTTTCTTCATATGCCCATACTCCCTGTACTAAAAGCACTGAACTGCTTTTCTACTTTTGGATTTCAATCTAGACTTCCTGCTTATAGAACCTTCTCTACCCTATCTCCTACCACGTTCTAGATTACCCTTCACATACAATCCTTCACCTTGAGATTCTTTACTTGCATTTTATAATGCTATAATAATCTCCTCCAAGCTAATGGACTATTTCCCATATGTAAAGGTAGTCACCAAGTGTTCGTAGGATGGCTGTAAAGAGCACAAAAGTATAATTGCTTTGTCCTCATCCTCAATCTTCACATCAAACCTAACCAAATTCATGATTATTTGATTGAAGATATTGACATATTATGTCAAATTCTAACCCTCCTACATCTTCAGCACATATAGTCATTGCTTAAGACACAAGTTGTTTGTGAGCGATTTGGACATATATCGACTCTTCAATTTCTGCCATACCTCTCCTAGAGATTTAATGTCCATCACCTAGTACATAATTCATCTACTAGACATAGCCTAATGGTTCTCGTTACCTACTGCTGTAACTCCTCCCAATCAAGATCATCCATGCCTTCTGATTTTTTAGCCCACAACGCCTTTAAAATCCCTTGGTATGCTAATAAATCATTTACTCGTGTCTGCCACAATCTAAAGTTACTAGTTCAATCAAAATTACCAACTTTGAATTTTGCTCCTGAATTGAGAGCCATTGTAACCAGGCTCTGATACTAGTTGTTGCAAAATAACACATTAAACAAGAGTAAATAGAGAAGAAAACAGAAAAGAAAAATAGACATAAAGATTTAATAAGGTTCGGTAATGTGCCTACATCTTCGGGAGTGAGCAGCTAGATTTTTTTTATTATCCAGAACAACATCCTAGGGTTACAAATACATGCTCTATACATAATAGAATAGGTACGGTACATATTACAAAAGGACAGATGCTGTCAGTCTGCTCCTTACTTATGCTCCAACATCTGTCTACTTACTACAACATACAAGCCATACACAACAGATATGAACAAACAGAGAGGCACTACCAATCAAGAAAAAGGATGAACGGGGAGTTATTACATATCAACCTTATAAATAAAATCTCAGTTTAAGTAAAGTGTGTTCCGTTATACAGTATTTTAATTTTTTCCGAACAATAATGAAATTCCTATCAAATATGAAGCTTTGGATTTACATCTATAAAAGCACCAACAGACTAACTTTATTTTGCTTAATAAATAATATTTGTGCAGAAAAGCAAATATTGTCATCCATACATCATTTTGCCATTAGTACCACCAACAGACCAACTATATTAGCTTTGTAGGCTCTAACTGATTTAATAATTTGATCGGTACCACCATTTTTCCATGTTGTTATAAATTTTCCTTGTCATGTTTTTTTCTTTTTCATTTTATAATTTTCTATTTGAACTTTTCCTATTAATTATCGTATTGTGACAAGTGCCACATGGTTTGTTTTATTTAGGTTTTTAATCCTATAAGTTAGGTGCATTTCACAATTAAGCTTTATAAGAGAATTTATTAATAATTAAGTTATACTAAAATTTAAAACTCTCACCATTAGTCCTAATCTGTTAATTCTAACACCTCAGCATACACATGGAGTACACATCCATCTTTTTTTACACCTCGACTTACACGTCACCTTATTTTTACAATATTAACCTTTTTTCCCTTATCTTTCATATCACTCATCTTCTTCTTCTTCTTCTTCTTCTTTAAATTACATGTAAATATACTCTTTAAATTTTAAATCTCTCTTCATCAAAAGGAAAAAGAGAAATAAAAGACTTTGAATATAGCAAGACGCTCAAGGTAACACTATAAAAATCTCTATATTCTATTAGTGCAATTTTTTTTAGTGGACCGGGTTTAATGCCTGAACGTGTTAGTGGATTATTTCCTCAAAATAAAACCTTACTTCTTTTATACAATTGTCAATTCCTAAATGCCTTTACCATAATTTGTTTGAATTTCAATGAGATTTTTATAAACTTAACTAAATGATATAAGAACGGACTTTTGTAAATTCTTAAAAGTCTCAAAATTTTGCAAATGGAAGCCTTGGAGCATATTTAGACATGTCAATAGGTGAGGGCTGCTCCATTAGCTTCTCTTTTAAATCAACTTGCTTCCCTTTGCTATTTTCTCTTACTTCTTCTTTCTTTGTCTCTTCCTTTCCCTTTTCATCTTCAACCATTAATGGAACCTCATTAGGAAACTTAAGCTCTTTGCCACTCCTTAGTGTAATAGCCTTCACTTGCTCCTTAGGATTGATTTCAGTATTGCAAAGCAAATGTGCTTGGGCTCTAGTGGCTACCACATCAGCCAAGAAGCTCAATATTATGAATAAAAGATGCATAGTTCTTGGCTATTTGATTGAACTTAGCTTCCATCCTTTTTTTATTCTCTTCTTGGCTTATCATCTTGGAGGTTATGGCATTAAAGAACTTTTTTGACTTTATTTCTATTACTGTCAACCTATCATGGCTTAGTTCTGGTTGAATTCCGGGTAGTGGCAACTTGGTAAACTGATTAGAAAACCCTTGAGAATTCTTATTATTTTTCCAAGAAAAATTAGGATGATTCCTCCACCCTTGGTTATATATGCTAGAGAAAGGATTGTTGGCTTATCTTGCTTGGAATTGGCCTCCAATATTTCTTAATCATACTATCTCCAAACACATTGCTATTTCTGAAACCACATTCAAAACTAGAGTGCCCAAGCATATGACAATATTCACAAGGTGCATTAGAAGTAGAGGGAACTACATTACCCTTTGAATTCAAATCAACAATTTTCTTTAAAAGTGTAGCAATCTAAGCTTGTAATGATGTTACTACATCAACTCCTATCCTTCCACCTTATTTAGGAGGTAATTGCCTCTCGGATGGCCAAAGACAGTTGTTGTTGGCCATTTCTTCCAATAATTCAAAAGCTTCATCCACCATTTTTCTTATAAGAGAACCTCTAGTGGCTGTATCGATTGTATCTTTATCGATCTCATGACTCCATTATAGAAAGTGTGCATAAGAACATCCTTTGGTAAACTATGATGGGGACAACTCCTTTTTAGCTCCTTAAATCTCTCCTAAACATCACATAAGGATTGCATATCATATTGCTAAAATGTAGTAATGCCCTTAATGATCTTGGTTTGAAGGGAAGTACTTTGCTAGAAGGTCCAAGTTGTTATGGAGGCAGTGGCTAAAAATTGAGCCATGCTTTTACTCGATCCTTGAGTGTAAATAGGAATAGCCTAAGGCAAATTGCATCATCAGACACTCCATTGTATTTGAAGGTGTCATAAATTTCTAAAAAAATCATAATGTGTGCATTTAAATCTTCTGAAGATAATCTATGAAACTAAACCGTTGATTGAATCTTCTATAGAAGAGCTTGTCTAATTTCAAAGTTATTGGCATGAATGTTTGGCCTTGCTATGCCCTATTGAGTACCCTCTAAACCAAGCATGGCAAAGTCCAAAAGAGTCCATTCTTCTATTTCTTATTGATCAGCCATCTCGCTAGCTACACTTCTTGACCTTTTACAATTTCCTTCTTAAAATTAGACAAATTCAGAATGTAAATCAGTGGCTCAATTTTAGTGCGCCTAGTGTTGTACATAAACCACAAAAAATATACCTAAAATAAAGTACAAATTAGCAAAAACAAAGTAGAGTAAAACAATGCTCTAATCCAAAATAACTACAACCAATTGTCATGTTAATTATTTTAATTCCTGGCAACAGCGCCAAAACCTTCTTCTGCTAAAAACAAACCCACAAGTATACGGATCGCAACAAGTAATATAATGATAAATAAAGTAGCACTCCCATGAGGATTGATAATTAATCACCTATTGGTTCTAATTTCCTTGTTTAGAGTTCACAAATAACTTGAATACAAGAAAATAAACAAATCAATTATAAAGGCTTAACTAATTAAATCTATAATGCAATAACTACACTAAGAATTGAATACAAAAAATCAATATAGGCAAGCTTGTTGTTAGGAACTTGAAATACCACATTATCATTAAGTTAATGAATAAATATAGTTATATCTCCTACACATCTCAGATTTTCATTAATCATCAAACACTTTCTCTCATGTAATGGTTGACTCAACATGCATGAATAAATTAATACATAAAACTACGGCTTAACTCTCATCATCATCAAGGAAGTGATTTAATCTCAAACAAGCAAAGTATTAAGCAGACCCAAATGAGAATTGAATCAATTTAAGCTCTCTTAGGTCATTAACCTATTCAACTTATGTTTATGGGTCTACAAAGATTACCGTTTCTCAATGTATAACTTTAGACAAGAGTTGTAGTTGGCCATTTATAATAAACTAGAACTTAACCAATAATGGTTATAATATTCAACATTCAATTAAATACAACCCAAGGAATATCCACAATTATATTAAAGAACAAAGAAAGAGTACAATAATTGTTATCAAGAAGCTTTCAAGGTTCTTCAATGGTTCCCTCTTCTCCAAGCTTCTTTTTCTCCTCTTACTCCTCTTTCTTTTAGGTGTATTGGTTGGTTAGATCTTGGAATTGGAATTGGACCCTGGAATTTAAGGTTATTTGTCCTTAAATACCCCATTCTAGAAAAGTCCTTTCATATTCCCCTAGATTTGCTTTTTAATAGGTACAAATTAACATGTTCCTTATTAAAATCGGGCTGTCATGATTACCATTATGTATGCAATCACAATAGAGGGGCCTTTATGAAGGAATGGAAATCATTATGCTTCAGCATTTGCCATAGAAAAGATGGGCATCAGGACTCCGCTATTGTGAGCCATCCGGGGTCACCATAGAACTCAGGTCTAAGTCTGCTTGGCTTGGCATCAAATATCTCATGATCGTTGTTGCTTGTGTAATCACCACAAAACCTCAGCCTCTGCTTCCATGCTCTGTTTTTGCTCCTTTCTTGCTCATTTGGGCACCATCAACCTCCAAGTTCATTTTTTCCCTAAATAATAAAACAAAATTTAAAAGTATACATTCATACTAATTAACTAACTAAAATGCAACCTAAAATCTATAAATGCATATTAAAATAAGTCCTAAAACTATATGTAATTTAGCACCAACAAGGTGGAGATAAAAAAATAAAAGGTGCTTAACTTGATGAAGAAGGGCATCTTTTTAAGACAAAAATCTTGTTCCTCTAAAACTATGTCAGCCATACTGATTGCTTATTGCCATGCAAGTGAGTCTTTATAGCTACTCAAACCTCTCTATCTCTTGATTTATTTTGCTCAATGGCTAAAAACCAATGGTTTGGTTCTTGGGTTTATGATGGACATGGTGGAACTTTTTTAAGAATCTGATGACTGAGTATTTGTTTTTAGTATATTTGATGATTAGTATTTTTTGGGTATTTGGAATAGTGGATTTTGATTTTGATATTCATGTGTATTTTATCCTCAAGGGATGTACTTTTTATCATATAGTAAGAGTACAAATGCAGCTTCAAATGCATTTTATAGGTGAGGGGTCTTCTTCATGCACAGCTGCTCAAGCTTCTTCCATAATGAAGCGGTGGTCTTCTCTTTCAATACATCATGCAAAATACTATTAGACAAATGCAAATGTATCTGAGCCAAGGCTTTACGATAGCTGAGTTGCTTTTTTCACTCATCCACGGGGTGGGCATACGATCAACCCCCATAATAAAAAACATACAAATCCATCTTCATGAGAACTGCGCACATGTTTACCTGATATAGAGAAAATCTTATTACGATCCATGAGTGGAATGTCATACTTCACTGAAGGTATTATGCGCCAAAATTGAAAGGGCATAACAAAATCTTTACTTTGATATCAATTTGTTGTGGAGCAAAAGCAATTAAAGTGCACACATAAAAAAGTAAACACAAAAGAATAATAGCAAAATAAAGAAGCAGAGAAACAATATACAAGAATTTATATGGAAAACCCCAAGATGGTAAAAAACCACAGGCAAAGGAGGAAAGAATTTCACTATATTGTTAAAGAGCATACAAAAGACTGTTAGGATGGTTAATAATAATGAGATCTTACTTGCCAAACCCTTAGGATATAAGTGGAGAAAAAATAAGGAGAAAAAATAGTTTTCCAAATTGAGGTCAGTCACACTGTTCGTCACACAACCATGTTATGCCTGTGTTTCAAACTGTGTTCATCACTAAAAAATGGCAGACCCCAACATAGCCTACGACACAGCTGTGCCACTCTCTGGATAGAATAGTAGATTACAGCATAAGCACCAACAAGCCCATGCTCAGGTCGTGCTCCTTCCTAGACAAAACATACACCTCAACATGGTTGCAAGCATGGTCATACCATGATCTAAAACATCAAAACCAACAAATCTCCATTAAATTCATGTTACAAACTTAACAATATATCAAATAGAAAATTATGTGATTAGAAATATAACTTTGTATCAAATAAGTCAAAAATATAGTGTGAATAATTTCCTTAAGATTAAATTAAAAATAAAAAATATATTTGATTAAAATAAACCTGAGTCTTATATGAAAAGTTGATGGAAAATTATAAAGGAAATTAATGATAAAAGAGTTATGCAAATTAAGTAAGAATACATGCAAATATGCCAATGAAAGTTGTAAACTTACAACTTCTAGGCCGAGAACAAACTAACTTATAAATGACACAATAAATAGGAATGCAAAATATCTATAAATGTGAATGCAATGAAGAGAGATATATCTATTTTGATAATATGTTAATAAATTGATAACTTTCTCTATGGTGATAGTATTAACTACACAAATATCTGTTGGTACATTTGGTGCAATGCTCCAAATTTTACATAAATTAAACATTATGCTAAGTATTCAAATCTCATATACTCTGTGTACGATGAGCATGAGCTTGAGAGGTTGAGATGGCAAATACGACCAAGTTATACGAAATTTAATGGTGTACGTTTCATGAAACATTTATAGCACTCAACATAATAATTAATAAAAAGAGGGTAACATTTAAAAAAAAAAGAATGTATGATCCTCTTACTGAATCACACAATATAAAAAGTAATTCAATAAGTTGAAAATAAAATTATAACAGGTCTTATTTTATCAAACATAGTAATTAATATTAAGTAATAATTTAATAGTTATGTACTTCTTTCAGTTTGTGATCTTGAAATGATAATTTATTTTCCAAATCCTTACCCCTCAAGTTATTCCTTGAAAGATTATTGACTTGTACCCTTGTTTTATGTTGTTTACTCAGTGGGTATTTTCTCATGAAAATACTCACCACTCTTTTATTTTATTCTTCTAGGGTTTATTTGCAAAAAAAAAAAATCATGACTTTCAGTGGTTTTTGCAATTTTAACCAAACATTTCAATTTTGGTAAAATAAAACACTAATTTACAATCTTTGGCAATACGAATCACCGATCACAATTCTGGTTAACTTCTGCCTGTCTGTCAGGCCACTGTTGGGTTAACCAACACACAAAAAACTCTAGTGGAAGGTCCAGTGTGGAAGGTAGACCCAACAATGGCGTGACAGGCAGGCAGAAGTTAACCGGAATTGTGATCGGTGATTCAAATTGCCAAAGATTGTAAATTAGTATTTTATTTTGCCAAAATTGAAATGTTTGGTTAAAATTACAAAAACCACTAAAAGTCATGATTTTTTTTTTGCAAATAACCCTTCTTCTAGAGTGAATAGTTATGTCGTATAGTGGTGTGGAGTATATCACAAGTAATAGCATGTTATGTTAGAGACATAAAGTGATAGGCAACAAGTGATGCTAGAATAACATTTTTTGTCGTGAAGTCGACAACGGGATATATCAAAGCTTGATTGTCGTTTATGTTTTATATTTCTAAAATTTAAGGTAAGGATATTGTATGTCATACTTTATAGTCAAGAGTTCTCTTGTACAAGTAAGGGGAGCAATAAAAGTTTTTTTAAAGTATATATCATGTATTGATTATAATATTTAGGGTTATTTGCAAAAAAAATATCATGAATTTTAGTGGTTTTTGCAATTTTAACCAAACATTTCAATTTTGTCAAAATAAAACACTAATTTATAATCTTTGGCAATTTAAATCACCAATCACAATTCCAGTTAACTTCTGCCTGCCTGTCAGGCCATTGTTAGGTCTACCTTCCACACTGAACCTTTTCACTAAAGTTTGTTGTGTATTGGTTAACCCAAAAATGGCCTGACAGGCAGGCAGAAGTTAACTAGAATTGTGATGGGTGATTTGAATTGCCAAAGATTGTAAATTAATGTTTTATTTTGCCAAAATTGAAATGTTTGGTTAAAATTGCAAAAACCACTAAAAGTCATGATTTTTTTTGCAAATAACCCTTCTTCTAGAGTGAATGGTTATGTCGTATAGTGGTGTGGAGTATATCACAAATAATAGCATGTTATCTTAGAGACATAAACTGATAGGCAACAAGTGATGCTAGAATAACATTTTTTGTCATGAAGTCGACAACGGGATATATCAAAGCTCGATTTTCATTTATGTTTTATATTTCTAAAATTTAAGTTAAGGATATTGTATGTCATACTTTATAGTCGAGAGTTCTCTTGTACAAGTAAGGAAGCAATAAAAGTTTTTTTAAAGTATATATCATGTATTGATTATAATATTTTGGGTTATTTGCAAAAAAATATCATGACTTTTAGTGCCTTTTGCAATTTTAACCAAACATTTCAATTTTGGCAAAATAAAACACTAATTTATAATCTTTGCCAATTTGAATCACCGATCACAATTCCGGTTAACTTCTATCTGCCTGTCAGGCCATTGTTGGGTCTACCTTCCACACTGAACCTTTTCACTAGAGTTTGTTGTGTGTTGGTTAACCCAACAATGGCCTAAAAGGTAGGCAGAAGTTAACCAGAATTGTGATCGGTGATTTGAATTGATCAAAGATTGTAAATTAGTGTTTTATTTTGCCAAAATTGAAATGTTTGGTTAAAATTGCAAAGACCACTAAAAGTCATGATTTTTTTTGCAAATAACCCTAATATTTATAAGGTGTATGAATGTTTCATTTTGAGTAAGAATTGATACCCCGCCACATCAGTGCTCTTGTTAGGTAGGTCAAAGTCTAGCGATAGGTGTCACATTTAGCATGTACAATCATTTTCCCTTTGAATACCTACAAATTACCAAAAACAAAATTATCACAAACACGAATAATCCCTAACTATTAACTAGCATCTACAATGCATGGAAATGGATACGCGGAAATGGAGAAATGCGGAAACGGATATGGGAAAATGACATTTCATAAAAATATAGGAAATGGAAATGTGAGGGAAATTCGTAAATATGAAAAATGTAGGGGTATATATATAAATATACAAAATTTATTATATATATAATAAATTTTATTTATTTATATATATATAATATATAGATATATATACAAAAATAAAAATAAATATTATTAATACTTAAATTAGGTTCAATATTCAATATTATTTTTGATTGAGTCATAAAATTAATAAAATAATAATGTGATTTAACAAGCAAAAAAAATATTAGTAATTAATAATAACATAATATTATTTTATTATCAAGAACACAAATTAATAACAGCAACCAGCATATTAATAATTAATTAAAAATAAAAATAATGCTATTTAACAAGTAAAAATACAATTAATAACAAGTAAAAATAATACTAAAATCAATGTCTTTATGTTGTTAAGCCCAAACCCATTGTAAAAGATTAATTTTGTTAAGCCAATGTAAAAGACTACAAACAATACCAAAATAACAAAAATTAATCCCAAACCCAAGCTAACTAAGATCACCGGAAAACAAAAACAAACACTGTAAAAGTCGAAGGGAAGATGAAGAGGACGATAACAGAGAGAGGACTCACCACTGCGATACACTTTTTTTTCCCTCTTCTTGTTGATGGACTGCAGATAAAAGCTATCTGTAGGAAGATGACGAAATAGAAGATATGTAGGAAGATCATGAAATAGAAGATCATTAAAAGCTATATGTAGGAAGATCACTGTAAAGTCGAAGAGAAGGTGAGTTTAATTTTTCTTCACCTGGGTTTGGTTTCTTAATATGGAAATGCGTTTTGGAGAAGGAAACGCGTATCCAATTTTTGATAATTATAGAAACGTGGCCCGGAATATTTCGGGGACCTTTTTTTGCATTTCTGCTACCAAAGCATATCGAAAACAGAGGAACGCCGGTGGAATGCCGTTTCCGTGCATCGGAGACTAGCATCATCAATTAAAATCCAAAAACAATCCCCAATTCTTTATTATTATTAAAAAAATGAAAACAATCAACAAGCAGTAATAAATCAGTAAATAGTAATAACACAGAGTGAAACATGTTGAATAAATTAGCGGAGAAAATGATGCCATAGCTTGAGCAGCAGTTCTCAAACCAGTTGAAAATATGGGGTTAAATATACAGGTGGGTACCCAACTTTACACTTATTTCATTTTGGGTACTAAAGTTTGATCTGTTTCATTTCAAGTACCTAACTTTGATTTAAGTATCATCTGCCAATGACCTGGTGGCGAGATGATGACGTGGCAACTGACGCTAGAATTTTCATGGAATATTCGCCATGTCTCCCATGCCTAATTATTATTATTATTATTATTATTATTATTATTATTATTATTATTATATAAAAGTGTCCTTTATGCATGAATTTACGTGAGGTTTGTGTGTGTTGTGTGGGTCGGTGGACTTAGTGTTTTTTTTAAAATTTTTAATTTTTTTGTTTTTATTTCAATATTATTATGATTATGATTAATTAATTATAATAATGTTAAAAATAATATAATATTTATAATAATATTATGATTTTTTAATTTTAATATTATTAGATTTTTTAATTTAATATATTATTATTATTATTATTATTATTATTATTGTTGTTGTTGTTGTTGTTGTTGTTGTTGTTGTTGTTGTTGTTGTTGCTGCTGCTGCATGCATGTTGTTTGTGTGCCCTCTATGCATGATTTTACATGAGTGTTGTGTGTGTCGGTGGCGTTTGTGTGTGTTAGCCTACAAGGCTGTGTCTGAGCCTTATCTGTGAGGCTTTGTGTGCTGGCAGCAAGTCTACTATTTTTTTTTTTTTTTGAGTGGAGGAGGGGGACACTTGTGGGGTTCGAACCCTCACGGGTGGGCATCTTTGGCATATGCCTTACTACCCAGGCCTCTTGGTGAAGATGGAAGCTTTTTTTATTATTATTTAAAGGGTAAATTACAAAAAAAATTCACGACCTTTAGCCCTTTTTGCAATTTTGGTATTTTTTTTTTGGACAATGTCATTCACCAACTTTTAAATTTTTGCCATTCAATACACCGGTTGAAAAATCCGGTTATAACCGGTAAAATTTTGTTGACGTGGACACCAGAAAAATCTGAGTTGTGACACATAGGCGCTACGTCAAAATGCACCGTTTTCACTATATGCAAAAAAACATGACCTTTTGATATTTTTTGCAATTTAGACACGACCTATTGATTTTGACAAATTAATACATATTTTTTTATTTAATTTATATTTTTCAATTGATGCATGTAAAGTAAATATTTAAGTAATGAAAATTCAAAATTTATTTTTTAATTAAATAAAATATAAACTTTATTGCTTATTTTTAAGCAATGAACATTTAAATTGATATATATTTAGTTATTTTAGATTAAATTATTATTTTTATCACGACCCGAAACCAAAAGGTACGTGACCGGCACTAAGGAATGGGAAATGCATAATTGCATCCGAAACCCATAGTAAGCCTTAGAATTTTTTTTTTATCCCAAACAAAATATAAACAACAACCTTTATCCAAAATAAATCCACCATAAACAATTATATGGAACTCTATACACATAAACCAGGATTAGTTATACAAAACCACAATGCAAATACAAAAGTTCGAATACTAACTACTGCAGTATCTAGAATTCAAATACATCTTACTATAATTATACAAACATACATAAAGCAGCCGATGAAGAATGAACTTGGCGCAGACGACTACTATCGGTCTGACTGTGAGGTCCTGAAAAAAATAGTTGAGGAAAATCAGACCTCACTCAGTGAATTAACTTTATGAAATGCATGCTAATTTTAAAACCATTTGTTAAAACCCTTTTTAAAATAAAATAACATAAAATAATTATAATTATTAAATCATTTACTTTACCAAAATCCTCTTTTAATATAAAAAGGATTTAAATCTTATAAATACTTTTTATAATGAAATAATCTTTATTAAATTTTTTTTTTGAAGGGAAATATAGGTAGAACCCTAAACCACAAATTCTAATAGTCATTCGGCTCTCTTATAATCCAAAGACTGCCGGTCCCGAGAGCTAAGCATCAACCGAGTTATCAGCCGCAGTCAAATCACTTAATT
>CATIWK010026987.1:0-10512 GCA_949634005.1 Mallotus japonicus | reverse complement strand
ATTTTTACAACAATAAGTAATAAATTTTGAATATATCTAGAGAAGGGTAATTTATTCCCATTTAGTTATTTTTTCCCTATAATTACACTTATTAAATGCTTTTTTAATCCAAGTGAAATACTAAAATACGACAATTAGTTTAGAATGGAGAGAGTAACCTTAATTATCTAAAAACTACCGAATAAGGTTAAAAGGAATTAATGCATTATATGACTAACATTTACTCTTTTTAATCCTGATCCAAACACACCCTAAAATAATAAATGTTAAAAAAAGTGAGATGACATTATTGCAATTTTTCTTTTATTTTATACAGAACATGTTCGGATGTAGTTGATAAAGCATTGATCGATGTTGATGTAAATTAATTTGATAATTTAATTAGTTTTCATTTTAGATTTAATCAAGGTAAAATTCATATTCAGACCCCAAATTTTTTCATGTTTTTAGCTTTAAAACTCTCAAATTTCGTTTTGTATATCTAGACTCTTGTACTTCACTGGTTGAAAAATTTAAACTCTTTTGTCAATTTTTTAACACAAATTATTTTCTTTTGATCTCTAAAGTTTTATATTTTTAACATTTACGCCTTTTTTTTTTACTTATTTTAATTTTTAATATTTAAATTAAAAATATAAATGAGTTCTTATCTAAAACAATTTAATATTTTAAAGAAAAATAAAAATTTATATATACATATTTAAATAATTTTAAATTTTAAAAATAAATAAACAAGTCAATGTCAAGATATAGAAAAAATTATAATAATGTTACTGTTTTTCACAATATTTTAAATTTTACAAGTTTTATTTTCAATAAAATTTATATTTTTCAGAATAAAATATTATGATGAAAAAGAACATTATAATTAAAAGAAATTATGATAAAATATGTTTTATAATTAATTAAAATTAAAATTGTATATTTATAATAACTTTTTAGCTTTATTTCTTTGGATAAAATTTTAAAGAATATAAAAATATTTTTATTATAATGTCTTTTAATTACGGTGTTCTTTTTCATCATAATATTTTATTCTAAATAATATAAATTTAATTAAAAATAAAACTTATACAATTTCAAATATTATTTTTTAAATTTTAGAAATTAAAATAAGTAAATTTATTTTTTATCGGTAAAAAAATTTTAAAAGTGATGAGTATTAAAAAAGTAAAAAATGTATGAATGTTAAAAATATAAAATCATAGGGATCAAAAGAAAATAATTTGTGTTAAAAAATTGACAGAAGGGTTTAAAATTTTAAACCCGTGAAGTACGAGGGTCGATATACAAAATGAAACTTGAGGGGGCTAAAACTAATTAAGAGGAATAAATTCCCCTTAATCAACGAATCACTCCAGGTTTCTGCAAATATCAAAGGTTTATCTCCTAAAACACAAAAGTAATCCCACAAATAACGAATCTCACAAAATTACTTTAGGTCAAGTCAATACAAAAACAGAAGTCATGAATACTAGCATGTTGACCCCAAAGTAAGATGACAAAAGTAGCCATGCGTAGAAAATTGTGAATATAAGCATGTGAGAGTTTACCAAAATCAAAGTCATGCAGCAACTAAGAGAATTTTAAAGTAGAGCTGTGCTCAACTCTGGTGAAGTGGCGATCGCCACTTGGTTCTTTGGCTAAGAGGCGATTGCCACTTGATCAAGAGGCGTCGCCTCTTGACCAAGAGGCGATCGCCTCCTAGCCAGGCACTACTGCACTAAAAAGATTTCTTTGCTTCTACGCAAAGCAAGGAATCACATGCAAAGTAAACAAATTCCTACATAGGTACTAGATGTTCTCATATCATCATGTTATAAATATAACTCAAGAATATAAAAAAATCACAACTTAAAACATAAGAAGTAAAAGAAATGCTATTCTATGAGAAGTATGAACTTAATAATTTGAAGAGGAAGGTTCTTACTGATCAAATGATGTTTAATCTCCCTAACTTGGCCCTCAGAAGCTGTTTATGAGCTGAGATGCCCCTCAAATGCAAGATCACCTACTTCTCTTTCAAGAACAAGACCTTTTCTAACAATGATTTCTCTTTTTTCAAGAAGAATTCACTCTTCTTCCTCAAGAACGTCCTCCTTCTCTCCTCTCCAGCTCCTTTAGCCCCTCATTCTTCTTCTTTCTAATTGCTAATGGTTGCTAATTTTTTCCTTCTCTCTTCTCTTCTTTTTTAATGCCCCAAGGCCAACCACTCTTCCTACTCCCTTTCCCGTCATTTCCCCTCCTAGCCTCCCTCTTTTCCCTAAAAATTGTTCTTTCCCATGCAGTTTTGCAGAGAAAAAATAAGTGGGGGCCACTAGTTTGCTGGAATCACCATGTTGTATTTAATGTAGCAACAAGTGGGTATGTAAAGAGGTGATCGCCTCTTCGAGGAGGTGATCGCCCCTTGACCTTCCTAGTCAGGAGGCGATCGCCTTCTGCTAAAGAGGCGATGCCTCTTCAGCTCTCGGGCTGGGCCTGAATGCAGGGCTATGGGCTTGGGCTTGGGCTTGGGCTTGTTTTGGGTTCTAAGGAGGGGTTTTAAGCCTGTTCCAGAAGGATTTCTGGGCTTCTCTTGCATTTGAAGTCGAGCTTTCATCATCGAGCTTCCGTTGCGGGCCGATCAAACTGAATAACCACAGTGCATCCCCTATCGCGGGCCGACCGAAGCGGGTGTCTATAGTTTGCCCCCTTGATTTTTTTCGAAAAAGAAACATCACACATGCATTTAAATTTTTGAAAAAATAACACACACAACACACAAAAGGAATAACAACGACATACCTCGCTCTCGGGAGTCACCCGAGAGATAAGTCCTTCGACCTGAAACACAATCGTGATCCTAGGGTTTTACTGGCCTGTACGGTTGCTCAACACTTGCAAACTTCAGGGATTCAAACCCGAACAGTCATCTTGCTAACTGTGATCTTCGGGAACTCTATCAACCCCGACTTCGTCACTTTACGGGAGACTCATGCCATCATCCTCGGGTTTTCCTAGCCCGAGAGGCAGTCCCTTTGTTCTGAATGTGGGAATCTCATGCCGTCAACCTAAGGTTTTACTGGCCTAAGAGGTAGTTCCTCTGTTCTAAATGCAGGAAACTCGCACCATCAACCTCAGGTTTTACTGGCCCTAGAGGCAGTTCCTCTATTCTGAATGCAGGAAACTCGCACCGTCAACCTTGGGTTTTACTGGCTCGAGATGCAGGTCCTCTGTTTTGATACTTCGATCAGACACTTCTTTGCTGATGCTTCGATCAGATACTTCTTAACTGATCCCAGACTTCGGGTCAGTCACTTGAACCATGCATGTTTTAAAATTTAGACACGAACACGTCACTTTGGGAACTTCGCCCGACTAATTACTTGCTTCAATATATCAAATAAAACCATGACACCTTAGGAACTTCGCCGATCGGTCACATGTTCGATAATTCTGACAACTGTTCTTTATCTCCAGTAGAAATTTTTGGAATTCAAGGGATTCTCTGCTTCCATCTATCAACATCTCGACTACAATTCTATCGTAACCATCATCGTCATCAATAATAAATAAATTTATCATCAATCAAATTATCATTATTATTTATTTATTTATTTATTTTACCTAGTGGGTCCTCTTCATTTAGCCAATAGGCCTCCTCTTTTAAGTGGGCTTATCTTACTTATTCTTCCCTTGTTTTAGTATTGCTGAAGGCCCACTCCTCCAAAAGCCCACTCCCCTTATTTTATATATATAGAAAACCTTCTTTTCTTCTTTCACTTTCTCTTTCTCTCTTTTCTCTTTTTCTTCTTTCTCTTCCCGCGTTTACACACTTTCGAACATGGATGCTGAGAGGACACCGCCTCTTCCACCCTGGGACCTCATTCCTCCCCTGATCCATCCTCCGCGCACGCACGGGTTCTCGAGGGGTGACACGATCCCCATCCTAGCGGACCTGAGGACACACATTTGCTCTCTCGCTTCAGGAGAGGTTAGTACTCCAAATCCTATTATTTTTCAGCAAAATTCATTGGGTTAATCATAGTACACGTTTATTCTTCACTTAGGACTAGAAAAACAAAACAATGCATGATTAAAATGTAAAATAGATCAAATTCGAAATCAGACTTGTTTGCTTCATAGAGGCGATCGCCTCTTCGAGGAGGAGATCGCCTCCTGGCCCAAAGGCGAACGCCTCTTGACTAAGAGATGATCGTCTCCTTTTCATTGGGGAGGTGATCGCTTCCTTACAAGAGGCGTTTGCCTCTTCTTTGATCAGAGGGAATTCGCCTCCTGAAAAGGGGCGATCGCCTCTTGGACAAGAGGTGATCGTCCCTTAGCCAGAATCCCCTACATTCTGCTTTTCTTCTTCTTCTTTTTTTTTTTAAATTTTAAAGCATTTAAATAAAAATACTAAATCAACTTCCCTAATTTCTTTGACAGTATGACGCACAGACATTCAAGGGTATTGGGAACTTCCATGGAGCTCGTGTCTTCTACAACGAGTTTACAGATGATCAGAGAGACCGGATCTAGGATACTGGATTTGAGGATTTCATTTTGTCTCTCCCTGAGGAGCAGGGGAAGACCGACTATCAACCCCTTCATGCATTGATAGAGAGGTGGTTCGATACGACGCACACCTTCCGCCTTCCCTTCGGGGAGTTGACTCTTGACCTGATCGTATTTGCTGCCATCATCGGGATTGTATGTATTGGAGATTCTGTCCCCTTTGATGCGAGCTTGCATCGGATGACAGTTGAGACTGTCGCTTACATTGATTGCCTCTTAGGTATGGTCCCAGACATGAAGGGGACGCACACTATCAAGCTCGACTTGATTCAGAGCTTTTACATATGAGAGAGAGTCATGGCGATCACCACCCCACGGGAGATCGATCAGCTATTATGAGCCTTTTTGGTGTACCTACTCGGCACTACTCTTTTTGCCGACACTGCCAGCTCTATCGATTTGATGTTCCTGATGGTACTTTGAGATCTCGACTCGGTGGCCACCTATGACTAGGGTAGCTGTGCCTTTGCGTATTTATACTGCAGCATGGACGAGGTGGTACGCGGGGCGAAGAGATTTTATGGCTTCTGGTATGCTACACTGGTACTCTTCTTCTCTTCCTCCTCTTCTTCAAAACCCTACTATTGTTTGCTGATGAATCTCTCTAGTAGGTCTGGGGATTAGAGTTGGAGCAGAGGTCTGCGAGTCAGACGTGTCCCGAAGTCTCGTCCCTGGTATCTCGTTTGGGCACATGAGCTGGTGGGTGAGGAGTTCGATTGAGCCATCACTGGAGAGCCAGCTGTTGATCATACTGTGCAGGTGAAGAGCCGGTATTTAGACTTCGTTCGATCTCACCTCCTACAGCGAGTCCCTTTTACTGTCGGGTCCACTTCTCAGGTATGCTTTTAACTTTCAACTCACTTCTTGCTAGATTATCAGATTCTGATGAAGCTTTTCATCTTTAGGCTACGGCTGCTGGTCCTACAGTTCGAGCCAGGCCTCAGGCATGGGAGAGAGCCTCCCAGCGACCTCGCACAAAGCAGAGCAGTGCGGGCACGTCAGCTGCAGCACATCAGGGTGGACCTCCTACTGGCCCTTCTAGTTCCTTTACTATAGTAGTGATTAGCAGTCTCACGCACGTTCCTAACTCTCTGGTTCGTTGCTAGGTCCCTCCTGGAGAGATGTCTCACCGATTCCTCAGGTTGAACAAGGACCTTGATCCGGCTTGCGTTCTCCCAGACACCACTCATGTAAGCTGACCTCAAACTTGTCTATAAAATTATTCTGGAAACATTTGTTAGTACTGATCATCCTGTCAATAATGCAGATTCCGCTAGAGCATGGTCAGTATATGTACAGGCTGATCGAGGCTCAGAGAGACTACCTGCTGGAGGTCACTTAGCAGTAGAGGGTAAGCATCCCTCTTATTCCTACATGTATGCATGTATGTATGTCTTTCTTACCTCATACTTGTGTATAGGACCTGGATAGAGCTAGCCAGGAGAGGATCACCGCCCTTAAGCTTCAGATTGAGGTCCTCCAGATCGACGAAAATGAGGATGAGGATGCTGAGGATGGAGCAAATGGTGGGGATCAGACTGCGATCGCTGCAGGTGCTGGGGACGATGCCAGTGACTTGGAGGACACAGAGTAGGGCGTGCGTCTGTAGTTTAGGACCCCTTTTTAGATACACTGACATTTACTGATTTTGCTGTTTTAGCAATCACTTTACATACATTTATTCATTCATTTCATTCACTTTTTGCTTGCTTCAATTGGATGTATTGCGCAATTTCCAACTTAAATTTATGAATTCGAATGTCTTTATGTCTATGCTCTTCAAACAGCTAGATTACATATCTAACAGTCAAAACCATGTCGTTTTCTCCCAAAATTCCTTCCCATCGTCCTGTTAAAGAGGCGATCGTCTCTTGATTCTCTGGTAGAGAGGCGATCGCCTCTTGGTTAAAGGACGATCGTCTCCTAGAGGAGGCGATCACCTCCTTACCATTCTGTAGGTCCCTTTAAATCCCTAACTCTGTAATTTATCCTCCATTCTTCTCCTCTTCATCCCAAAAATCCATTCTCTCTCTCTACACATTACCAGAACCCCTAAAAAATGACTAAAAGAAGCCTCAAATGACTATAATAAACCCTAAAGAGCCTGGATGGCAAATCATGGGCCAAATTGGAGTCGTTTCACCTATCGGTCTTCAGATCGCTACATGCTAGGAGAATAAACTTCCCATTCCTCTATGCTATGGTTCAATTCTGGGATCCTCAGAAACACGTTTTCCGGTTTAGCTCCACAGAACTATGCCCCCTGCTGGAAGAATTCGAATCTATATCAGGTTGTAGCGTGGATTCCACTTCTCAACTTGCCATCCCTAACCTCAGAATTCTGGATCCCCATTTTGTTCAGTATCAGATGGCCCAGATGCTCGATCTTTCACCCCAATCTTCAGCTCACTGCATTCTCGGTTCTGAGATTGACCTAGAATCCTTTATTGAGATCGTCTCAAATATGGACAAAATAAAAGCTTGCTTGCCCCGGATGATGGCCCTTTGTCTGTACGCTCAATTCTTGCTTATTTTACTCTCTGGAAACTGTGATTCCAAAATTCTACACATCTTGGGCCAAGCGGAAGCAGGGTTCAATCCATTTCCTCTCATCCTAGCAGAAACCATCATCGGATTGGATAACTTCCCATCAACCAAGCAATTTATTGGAAGTCCGCTGCTACTGGAGGTTAGTCTTCCTTTCTTGCTTGTACATTCCATTATTCTGTCATTCCCAAATATTATGTTTACCATTTTGGCAGATGTGGCTTCATGAGAAACTAGGATTGCTAGATCCTCCGTAAAACATTGCACATTACAAAGCCAAGCATTGCAGAACTAGAAGATTGCATCCTATTCCAGATAATATCCAAAGTTGGCTTCCCACATTCCCTGACACTCTGATCCGATGGATGTGCCCGTGGTAGAGATTACAACAAGTAACCCTTCGTTCTTACACTTACTGTGTTCCTGTCGCTGGCCTCCATTTCGCCACATTTTATAATCTTGTGCGCCTCTGTCGACAGTACGAGCAAAAAAAACTCATCCCAGAGCTTGTGCATGAATTCGAACCAGGACCCCTTTCTCAGAACTTTCTGGATAACCTGGTTGATACCTGGCCTCGAAGAGCTATTCAAAGGAGCATTGATTACCACGAAGATCCATCCACCGATGATCAGTACAAGGCGTGGATTCAATTGCAACAGACAAAAAAAATGAGTTTGTTAGAAGCAACAAAATGAGAGAATTGCAAGCGTCGAGTGCTCAGAATATTCATTAGAAGAAAAGAAAACAAAATTAGGTTATGAATTAAGTCATCTTTTCTCGTCTGTTAGATAGAGTTTCCTTTTATAGTTAAACAATTTATAATAAACACTTAATACAATATTTAACAATAATTAGAACAATCTGTTTCATTTAATTTAAGCACAATATGCATATACATTTTGCTTCTGATATATCTCATGTCGTTAGTTGGCTTGCCCTTGCAAGTTTTCTAACTAACCATTTTTCGCTCTCTCTCTCCTTTTACGTGTCCTTAACTTTTGCCTGGACCGCCTCTTTCAAGGTTTTCAATCCAGTAGGACTTTTTAATTTTTCATTTTTCTAGTCTCTAAATTTTGCCTAGACAGCCTCATTTGTGAGGTTTTCTCTCTAGCGAGACTCTTATAGGAAGTATTTCTTTAGCTTGTCAAGGTTAATGAGCTCTCTGAATTCATTCCCATCCAGATCAGATATGATAGCAGCGCCTTTGGAGAATAACTTCTTCACCAGATACGGACCTTCCCAATTAGGCTTAAACTTCCCTCGCGGGTCGGTCATGATCGACTTCTTGAGTTTCAACACTAAATCACCTTCTTTAATCTTCCCCGGCTTGATTTTCTTATTATAGGCTCGAGCTATCCTTATTTGGTATAGCTATGAATGATACATAACTTTCATCTTTTTCTTATCTAACAATGCAAGCTTTGCTAAGCGGCTCTCCACCCACTGATACTCGAGAATTTTAGACTCTAAAAGAACCCTTAACGATCGGATCTCAACTTCTACAGGTAATATAGCTTCACATCCGTACACTAAGGAATAAGGAGTGACACCTATCGATGTCCTAGCAGTAGTCCTGTATCCCCATAGTGCAAACTGTAGATAATCTACCCAGTTCTTGTAATTCTCAAGCGTTTTGGACAATATCTTCTTCATATTTTTGTTCGCAGCCTCTCCCGCACCATTTGCCTGTGGTATGTATGGAGATGATCTGTGATGCTCAATCTTGTATTCCTCTAGCAGTGCAGTTGTTTCTGCTCGAAATTGCATGCCATTGTTAGTGACGACATGATGAGGCAATCCATATTGGCAAATTATATTCTTTTCAATAAACCTTGCCATCTGTTTCGAGCCAACAGTAGCGTAAGACTCAGCTTCAACCCATTTGGAGAAATAGTTGATTGCCACGACAATGTATCGATGACCGTTTGACGCTTTTGGTCTCACTTCCCCAATAATGTCGATTCCCCAAACCGTAAACGACCACAAAGAAGTCATTCCCTGTAGTTCCATAGACGGTAAATGACTGACGTCGGCATAAGCTTGACAGTTCTAGACACCCAATTTCGGGATAACCGAGCATGGATGTGACAGAGAACTCTGATGATGAGAAAATTAAAAATTAGTCTCGGGATGTTTGAGTTCGAAATCTCAAAGAGGCTTGATTGTGTTTCTAAAGTACGTTTAAGGACTCAATTGCAAAGTTTTGGTTTTTATAGAGACTTTTTTGTAATTAATTGTTAAAAAAAAAAGAGAATCGGAATAATGGATTTCCGATCAGAAATCCAGAATTCCGATTGGAATTCTAGATTTCCAATCAGAAATCTAGAATTCCGACCGGAATTCCAGATTGCCGATCGGCAATCTGGACTTCGGGTCGGCATTTTAACACGCTGTTTTCAATTTTTTCAGTGTTTTAACGCACGTAAAACTCATTATCTCAGCTTTGATTGGTTCAGTGACGAGATATTGAGGTCTATAGGTGATTAATTCTTGATTAATCACTGAAGATCAGTGAGAGAGAGTCCCTCAAAGGAGGAACTCAATCTCTACTGAGTGCAGCAGAGTCCAACGTGACTCTGCTAGGTTATTTTCTAAAGTTCTCTATATAAACCAACGTTGGGTCTGCACGAAGGGGGGGGGGGATTTTTCTTAAAAAGACGGCTTAGAAAGGAGGAGGATTTTTGGAAGGAGATAGACCGCTTTGAACGAAGGAGAGCTGAAGTTTTAGATTTCTGCTGATATAAAAGTTTTTTCTCTTCATCTTTTTCTAAAATTTTTTCTGCGGAAAACATTTAAACACATAGGCACATAAGAGTCTTTAATTAATCTGAAGAAACACATTTGCTTCAAGAGACAACCGAAGTCCATCATTCCAGGCGAATTTCCAATATTTAGACGGTGCAAATCACCTATTCTCTGAGGAGCCATCAATACAGCATCTGCATCAGTGTTCGATTTTTATTTGTTTATTTTTTTTCTTCGTTTATTTCTTATTTCTTTTCTTCTTCTTCTTCTTCTTCTTCTTTCTTTATTTACGCTGCTTTATTTTACACTAATCTTTGTTTTGTTGTTTTTTTTTTGTATGATTTAATGGACGGAGTGACTTAAAAACACAATGAATCTCAAGAGATCGTGGACATGATCTTCATAGTTCATTAGTTTTAGGGTTTTTTGATATTTTCGTTGTTTTATTTATTTATCATTGTTTATGTTTATTATTGTTTTTATTAGATTCTTGTAATCGCCCCAATAGTGGGATATTAATAAAAATTGTGGATGAATGTGTAGTTTAAATAATTAATTGATTAGTAATTAGGTCTTATTTGGTAAAAATTAATAAAATCAATGGTGGTTTTAGATTAATTTAGGATGCATGCAAATTAATTAGGTTTAGTAATAACTTTGTTTTTT
>CATIWK010026983.1:0-13393 GCA_949634005.1 Mallotus japonicus | reverse complement strand
GAAGCTGCAGTAGTAGTATTTGAATATTGTAGTATTTTATATTGTTCGTGTAACTGAGACTTATGTCTAAAAGATTATGTATTGACATATTTTATTATATGACAAGAGGTTTCATTTTATTGATTAAAGTTTTAATTACTTGATATTTTTATGATTTGTTTTATGTGAGTTTTATTTTTAAGGCTTGCTACGGGTTCCGGTTACAGTAATTCCCGTTCCCTAGCGCCGGTCATGACTCCCCGGATTGGGTCGTGACAAAATTACAAGTAAAGTTTGGTGACTATTCAAACAATTTACCCACTTATAACTAAATAAATAAAGATATGGACATAATTTTTCCATTTGTATTTTTTTTTTAAATTACTTAGGTTGAAGTGTGATTAACTATTATAACTAGTATTTATATGATATAGATGTGTAACTCGTAGAAAGATTAGCTACTTCACCTCAAACACCATGTGCGTATTTCACTTTTCTTTTTTTTCACCAAAATGCAATTGTATTAAAATTTTAAATATTATACCAAATTAGGTTAATTTTACTAAAACTTAAAATTTGTTATAAATTTACAAAAGTTGAAAAGATTGTGATTTTTAACTTCAATATACCTAATTGTTTTTATAATTATGTTCTATAAGTTTTAAAATGATTATTTCTTAGTTGTTTTTCTCAGTTAAAATTATTTTTGACTAGCGAACCCTTAAAATGTAATTATTCATTTTTTTACATTTCCATTTTAAGATTAGAAAATATTTTTAATGTTTTAATTAAATAAAATTATTTTCCCTATTTTTAATATGAGCTATTTTATACTTTAATTTTTATGATGATCATACAATTTCATCAAAATCACACACAAAAATTAAAAACAAAATAATTAAAGTAACTTTGTTCTTAAATTAGTCATATTTATAATAGAAAAAAATAATTAAGCAAATTTCTGAAATTATTTTTAAATTTAAAATATATATTATAATTGTTAATTATATTATTTAATAAATTATAATTATTTAAAGTCATTTAAATTACTTAAGTTATTATATAATCTTGGAATATTAGCGTTACTATATTTTAAAGTAATTTAATTATATAAATAACAATATTCAAGTTAAAGAATTATTTTCTTAATTTAAAAATTAAACTTTCAGCGAAAATTGCACATATTTAAATACAATTAAGAAAAGCTGTTAACTATATATTAATACACATTATAGAAAAAGACCAGTTGTTACTTTAAAATATAGTAACACTAATATTATATAAGCTTGGAATATTAGTGTTACTATAATTTAAAGTAATTTAATATAAATAACAATATTCAAGTTAAAAAATTATTTTATAATTTAAAAATTTAAACTTTAGCGAAAATTGCACATATTTAAATACAATTAAGAAAAGCTGTTGACTATATATTAATATACATTATAGAAAAAACTAGTTGTTAATATATATATATATTAGAAAAATTACCTGCGCTTCGCTGCAGGATACCCAAAAAATAATTTTTTACACATATAATTCAAGTATTAATTATTGAATTCAAATGTTTTTTCAAACTACAAATTGAAATAATGAAAAATCAATAAATTTGTTTACATAACTCCTTGCAAGCGTACAAAGCATAACATGAAATTACATGTCCATTCATCTATCCTAAAAAAAATAATAATAATAAGTTAAAAAATGTGATAATGTTTAAAAAATAATCATAATTCATTTTAGATAAACAGAAAAAACCTTAAGCAAATTTTCTTCAAAGGCGAATTATTTTTCATGAGATATATTAAATTTGATTAAATTATAAATTTAACCTTTTTAGTATCTCATGTTGCTTTGCCGGCTAACATCAAAAAAATTAAGTAAATAAACAAACAAACAAATAAATAAATATATAAGCTGAAAATATATGGTAGCTAAAGCTGAAAAATTTTAAAAGCGTACAAATTCTTGACTGAAATAATCACAATGTCAATAAGATCATATGAAATCGCCAACAATGGTTGAAGTTTGCATGGAAAGTACACAAATTTGGGTTAATTTAAAAAAAATTAAGTTGACTTGATAAAAAACACAAACAAAAGAGTGACGGGCAAATGACATACAAAAAGCACATACCAAAGATATAAAATAGTGCATGGTGTAATATATACATGGCTTCTTGTATTTGTTGTTTTTTTTTTATCATTTTGACACTTTAATTTATAATTTTGGCATTTTAACACTTGAACTTGACTAAAATATAATTTTAAAACTCCTGTCAGCACAAATGACATAAAATAACAAATCATTATGTACCACATTATAAGAGTTTAATTGACTAAAAACTACAAGTAGAGGTGTCAAACTGATAAAAAGTGACAAATGCAGGAGGTAGTAGATACATTATGTCATTATATTAGTGCAAACTAATACGTTTTAGTCAACTTTATATGTTAAAATGACAAAACTATAAATTAAGGTGTCAAATTAATAAAAAAAATTGACAAATACAGTAACTATATATGTATTATGCCTGTAATGTTTTAAGTGGTAGACGTTGTTTCCTTGACCCTTGGAAGAAGATAGAGAGAGAGTGACTTAGAATGAGGGGCAAAAGTGTACATATATGGACGCGAATCTTACTGTGCATGCACAGTGAGATATGTGTCCAACTTTATATATATATGTATAGATATATAATTATATATATACAGCTGGAGGGGTTTATGTAATTATATAGATATATAATTATATATTCTCAAAAAAAAAAAATTTGCTGGAGAGGTTTATGCTTCCTTTTCTGCTTTTCTTTGCTTTTTTGAAATTTGTGCCTTTTCTTTTATCTGATGGAGAATAAAACCTATAAAACTTCCACCTCAAGATTTATTTATATAATTAGCTGTTAACTCGTGCAATTTATTTATATAAGTAGTTGTGAATTCATACAATGTAAAAATTATAAAATAGATTAATTTAAATAAATTAATTAAATAATTACAATAAAATAAAATTATAAATTAATTATATGATTTTTAAATTTTATAATTTATTTTTAATTTTTAATTTTTATTTTATCAAAAAAATTAGAAAGATACTTAGATGCTTTTAAAATTAATTTATAATAGTTAAATTACACAGTAAAATTTAAGAGTCAAGTTTCTACTTGAATGTAAACATATTTAATAAATAAATAAATAAATAAAACCCTTTTGAACTTGAAAATTTTATCTAACCCCCTAATAATTTTGCCAGATAATAATATATTTGGAGTAAAAATTAAAAGGAAAAGTGATTCTTCCCTTTTTACGTTTAGTTAAGCCTTAATTTTGGAAAATATTATATAGCTTAATACTTTTATCTCATTTGCCATAATTCATCAAAATTTAATTTTTAATATATATATAATATTAAATATTAATATAGGAAGTTAATACAAAAATATAGAGTTTATTGCATTATATGGATAAGTAGACAACAAGGAAACTTCTCAAATAAATAGTTTTATTACAACAGCAGTGCACAATTCAATCTCTTGAGATAAAAACACCAAAGAAACTCAGTTATCCATAGCCACATAAATTAACCACACAAAATAATCCCAAAAAAAAAAAACATACAAACCCAACAAAAAAAAAAAAATCCATTAGCTGTTCACGAATGCACATTGCTTCCTAATCTCACCATTAGATCCAGTTTTAACATTAATTTGGCCCATTTTCTCCATTGAAGTAGCAAACTCAGAGAAGAAATTCTGAAGTGAACCACTGAGCAGCTGGTTAATTAATGACAGTGTAACTGTGCTTGTAGTCAAGGCAGAATCAGACTGGAAAAGACCTCTTCTCTTTAGTACATTCCTATAGTAGTTAAGATCAAATGTTTTGCGACTTCCAGGATCCATCTCAACAATTGTGGTGTTGTCATTAGGAGTTGTGCACTTTCTTGCCTTGAGAACTGCTGCATATTCACTGTCTAGTGCTGGGTCTTGAGTCCCTGGTACTCCAGTGAAATTGTATAGCCTGCTCGAAAATGATGGACAATGTGCTATCCCAATTGTGTGTGCACCTAAAATTTATCAAGCAAAATTACCATATGATAAACAACTAAAACTCCAAAAAAAAAAAAAAAAAAAAAGTAAACATGATTTGATTTGACTTGTCGCCTGTCGGTGGTGAATTTTATCTCTGAAGCAGCAACGAGTTTGAAACACAACACGATTAACTAGCCACCACATAAATTATTACCTGATAGCAAGACGAGGTCTTTGAGGTCCAGTCCGACGTTACCAAAGAGTCTTTGGAGGTTGGTAAAATTGCTTGTTGGAGCTGGAATGTTGTTCAAGGCCTCTGAGGCATTTGAGATACTTCCATCTCTTCTTCCAGTCGGAACTCTCCAGAATGGACCGCCCTGTTGCCATGAATTTAGCTTATAAAAAGCAAAATCTAAAATGGGTAGAAGTTAGTTGTGGATGAAAATCTGAATAGCGGTTCCTTACAGTGGCAACAATAGTGTCTCTCGCAACCAAGGCAATGATATCAGCACAAGAAACAACTCCGGGGCACTCTGCTTCTAACAGGCTCTTAACTCTGTCTATGAAACCAAATCCTCTCAGTGTTAAATTTGGAGTTGCAGTCTTTTCAGTTTGATTGCCTGATGCCGATGTTGAGTTCAAAAGCACAGATGCATCACAACCCTGCAAAATTATTAAATCGGACATGTATATAAAACTTGTTAAGACCTAAAAAGCATCTGCATATGCATATACAAACATATATACATAAGCTTTAACAATCTATAAAAAGAGGGTGAAAAGAGAGACGCACTCTGACAAAACAATCATGAAAATGCATTCTTATAAATGTAGCAGCAAGTGACGGAGCGTTATGGATATGTTGATTAACATAGTCTAGCACAATCTGTTCAGCTCTTGGACAGCTTTGAGAATAAAAACCCATCTGCAGTTGAGCTTCTGTTGAACCTAAACATGCTAAAATAGCAAAGAAAAGAATCCCAAAAGAGCCAAACATGCCCATTTTTGTTGGATTTTGAAGACAATCTGAATGATGCCCTTATATTGAAATGAGAAGCTATATATAAATGCTTTTGATTCTTTGTAAGGAAGCTACTCAGTAATGTAGTGAAGTTAAGCAACAGGGAGATACAGATTTATAGGCCTTAATTTCAACAACAAGAAAGGAACCAAATAAATTAAAAATTGCCCACCTATCTAACCAACAGCATATTTTAAGTTGCTAACGTATACTGCCTTAATTTATAAAATTAAAATGTCATCCAACATGGTAGCAAGAGTTAATGATATATACTATTCTCAAAAAAAAAAATGATATATATATATATATCTATAGAGAGAGAGAGGCTAAATAAGTTAAGTACTAATGACATTTTTAAATCCGTTTAAAATAATTAATAATGAAAAAATTGAAATTTTATAGTTATTTTTATTCAGTTCGAATTAGATTGATTATAAAATAAACTCGATGATTTAGATAAAATAATATTAAATTATTTGTTATTTATATTATGTAATATGTCTTTAATGTTATTTAAAAATTATAATATTTTGAACTAAATTATTTAAAAATTAGAATGATAATTAATATAGCATCAATTAACATGAAAATCACTAGACTATGAACAATATTCTCATTGTTTCAAGAAGATAATAATAAATTAATAATACAGCGCAACACTTTTATTATAAAAAAATTGTTGTGTAGTACAAAGACAGATGTTCACCACACGGCTTAATAGCACATGTTTTAGCTCTTACTTCATATATCGGGTCCTCTCGGTCATCTTTTTGCTTTTTCTTCTTCACATACTTTTAGTTGAAGGAAAGTGAAGACAAAAACAGCTCCTTTTTTTTTTTTAAAGAAAAAAAAACTTGCCTAAAATGTGAAAAATTTTATTCTAAAACAAAGTTATAAAAATGATATTCAGTTGTCAGTGATAATTTATCCCTAAAAACATTCTATGATATAGGGTTCGATTCATACTACTGTTATTTAAAGGGGAGGACTACCTCATATTATGGAAATCATTAAAATTTAGGTCATATGTTCTCCCTATTAAAAAAAATGCTATTCAGTTAAATGATTTTTGGACTAAATTATTCATATTAAATTCTAAATATTAGTAATTAAAAAATTAAAACATAATTTTTTTTTGAACATAAACATAATTAAAAAAAATAAAACATAATTTGCATATAAAGTTAACATTACATATATAGAATTATAGGGTCTTGTCCTCCGTGGTCATGATCAAATGAAAACAAATAAGAGTTTTGTAGGACCAATGTGAGAGAGTAGTACAATTAAAAATTGAAAGATTGCTAATATCACTCTTAAACTTTACACAACTAACTTTCTGACATCTCTAAATTTTTTATTTATTTATTTTTTAATTTTATTTAACTCATGAAGTACTATATAAAAGAAAATAATTCATTTTAAATTCTTATAAATATGTGAAATGTTAAAGAGTTCTAAACTAATAAAATGAAGTAAGAATATGTTAAAAAAAAAAATGAAGTAAGAAATAAAAATAAAAGATTAGAAATTATCTTTCTTTTAATTCTATCATCTTGCTCAATCAATCATTGTTTTAGTTCATTTAATTTTTTTTATAGTATCGACCTGCGTGTATAAAATATGATAATTTCATGTGTTGTAAGGGCTAAATTTAAAAATTTAATAGAAAATAATAAAAATTAAAAAGTATAAAAAAGTAATTATATAGAATTTAAGAGTGAAACTATAAATTTAACCATTAAAATTTATCGTTTCAAAAAGAGTAATTTACTCTTTAACTTTAGATATGTATGGATGATTTTAATTTACTCTTTAACTTTAGATATATATGTATGGATGATTTTAATTTACTCTTTAACTTTAGCTATTTATGGATGATTTTAATTTACTCTTTAACTTTAGATATGTATGGACAATTTTTATTAATTTAATTATCATGTTAATTTAATTAACATGATAATCGAATTTTTTTTGTTAGCTAACATGATAAACGATTTTGATAAATTAAAAATTAACTCATTGTATTATTTGGCTTCAACTACTTATGACATGTATAAAAATAGTTAGATAAAAAATCAACTATTTTGTATTTATATGTGAGCATATTATTATTAATAGTAAAGTGGTATAAGCTATTTATACATGCCTGACGGAACTAATAGGGTTGAAATCCTGTCTTCCACGCCTTCCTCTTCCTCTTCCCTTTCGTAATACGGTCCAAAAAAGATTTTGTATGTATGCAATAAAATTATGTTTTCAAAAAAAAAAAAAAAACAGCTTGAATCAATTTGCATCATAACTAGGAAATTAATATATAAAAAATAATTTACATACATTATTACATGACTGGTATTTGAAATCAATAGGTTAGTAAATATGATTTTTTTTTAAAAGAATCATATTACTATTTTTTAAATGTTTTTCCTTGTTGTATATTTTATTAGGAGAATTATTTTTTTATTTTATTATGAGTTCTTATTATGGCACACATAAATATATTTATACAAATGAAACTGAATGTCGTTAAATTAAATTTTATTTTAATTATAATCATTGATCACTTCTTATGTATCTATATCTATAATTTTATTAAATGATTATAATTAAATAAAAATTGATCCAACAAATTTTAAATTTATTTATATTGCAAATTAACTCTTATTATATAGTTCATTATTTTATTAAAAAATTAGCTAAATTTTTTAACAGAACAAAAAACAACTAAAATTAGTCATTTTTTTGTAACAATATTTGTTGAAATATATCCGCACAATGCAGTAATCGCTAAACAGTTGGATGCACACTAAACTCCACACACACACACACATATATATATATATATATATATATATACACCACGTTTCTTGGTGTATACCCTTATATATTACCGTTAAGTTTAAAAATTCAGTCTTAATAATGGGTTATGGATGTATTTTCAAAAAAAAAAATAATGGGTTATGGATGTCATACTTTTATATATAAGGGTATACACAAAGAAACGTGCTGTGTATATATATATATATAAGAGTGTGACATCCATAAGCATAACCAATAACTAAGATTGAACTTTTAAACTTAAACGGTAATATATGTAAGGGTATACACAAAGAAACGTGGCGGTTAGATGTGTTAAGTTAATGGATTAGGTGGAATAATTCATGATCTTCTTTTTTTGGTAATAATTCATAATCTTCTTACGGTAGCAAACTAAAAATTTGTTAGCACATTTATATAAATATATTAAGACGGTGAAAGCAATCGGTTCAACTGCTCTGCAAAATACCTAACTCTCTGCAGTCCCGACAGCCCATTTCTCTTTTCAATTCAATAATTGGATAAATCACTGGACTCACTCTCCCCACATGCTGCCATGCATCCATACACATATAGACAAATTATTTTTAAAAAAATATTTATAAATAAATATATATTTTTTTTTTCCTTCTGAACGGTGTTTTAATTATCATTCATCACATCAAATACACAGTAGAATTAATTCGATGTGATTGCATTGACTTGACTAGGAGCATTTACATGGTATCACCGACGATTTCTTTTACCACATAATATTTACTAATTTGTCTCTTAGTTGTAATTTTTTACTTTTTTTTTTTTTATAAAAGTGTAGGATCAATTTGTTCGACTTTTTAGTCACAAATTTTAACAATATAATAATATTTAAATCGTTTTATAACTACTTAATATTTTCCACTTTAATCAAGTAATATAAATTTTTAAAAATAACTAATTTTATTATTAATATAAATAACAAATTGATAAATTTTTGATTTAATTAAAAATTTAAAATTTCATTTATCAATTTAAATATTTAAACTTTTTAAATATTTAAACTTACACAATAATTTTTAAATTTACATAATAGTTGATGAATAATTTTTTATTCAATTGTTAAAATTGTCGAGGAGACCTAGTCTGGATGGCTAAAGCGGAGGCCCTGGTACATAAAGTATTAGCTTCAAATCTGGCAAAGCCAGATTTGAAGCAATTAAAAATATCTCCCTCCCCTCGCTAACAACTAACAAATTAACAGTCGTGACCCTATGGGGTACTAACCAGCGACACCGATAAAAAAAATTGTTAAAATTATATTTTAGATTAATTATCAATTTACTATATTTATTAACGAATAAAATTGGTTATTTTTTTGAAATTTATATCACTTGATTGTAAAGTTTTTAAAGTTTGAGAATTTTTTTAAAAAGTATTTTATAGGTTTAAAAACTATTAAAACATTATAATTTAAGTATATATATACTTTTAAAAAAATATTTATTTTATTTTTTAGTTAACTATTATAATTAAATTTTTTTTTATCAATTTATAGGACTTAAGTGTACTAAAAAAAAGTTATAAGACTGGATTATACAAATCAAAGGTTTAATATGGTCTAATTTTATAAAGTAAAAGTTCTCATTTATTTCCAAAAACGAAAAGGTCCAATGTAAAATTAGAATAAAACATGAAATTCACTTTGCACCTTTGGCTTTATATATGCATGTATTTCTCGTTGCTTTTATACTTATAAAATTAATTAAGAATGTGTTTAATTTAAATAAATTTCACAAAATTTTATGGAATTTATTTGTAAATTTAAGTAAGTGTGTTTAGTTTAATTAAAATCTTAATGGAAGTACTCACACAAATTTATCATTTTCTTGATGGAGTAATTTCTATTTTTAACTTCATATATTTGCATTTGCATCTTGATATCTATATAAAAGCTGAAGTAGAGAGAGTATTTATCCAATTTGTGATACCTCACAATATTTGCTTTCAATATTTTCCTGTGAAGATCATTTTATTGTTAACTCTTCTTTATTGCTATGAGAAATTGAACAAATTTAAGAGACTTCTTTTTTAATTAGATAATCACTCTTTTTTAGAAGACATTTTTTTTGCACAATTTTTTTTAATAGATGCTTCTGTTTTAATTAAATAACCACTGTTTTGTTTTTCCAACACTTTTTTACACTTCAATTTGACGTAAGATCTTTGATTCTTTAAATATTGAGTTTTACTTTTTAAGTTATCACAATTTTATATTGAAGAAAAATGCAATCTACAAGCTTTTCTTGAAGATTTATTGCAACAAATTTTTTCTTCTTTTAATATAAAAGTATTGAATAGTTATTCACAAAAGTCAGAATCTCAGCAAGAAGTAAGCAAATAATAATTTTATTTTTTCTAAATTTCTACACAAAACATGGAGTCAGCTCAACTTTTTTCCCATTTTTCAAAGGTAAATTAGATGTTTGACAAATCTTTGCAACCAACACTTCTTTAAGGCATTCATGATAATTTCACATAACATCACGTAGATTGCAGTTAATTGAGCAGTACTGGTATTTATTTGATGTATTTCTCCTATTTGTTTTTTAAAAAAAAATCATAATTTTAAAAGTTCTTTTCTTAATTTGTCGATTGGCTTAGCTTTTATGATTGATAATATGGATATGTAGTCTCATAATATTGGTTAATTTATGTATAAATCTTAAACGTCCTTTATGTTGAATCAAGACTTTTAGGGATTGTTTACTTATGGAAAAACTTTATATTTATTTTCTAGAAAACTTTTATGTTGAAAATAAAAACCAGAGTTTATTGTTCATATTAAATAGTTTTTCAAAATTTTCTTAAGAATATAGTTGTATAAGTTTTGTAAATTAAAAAAAAAAAATTTGCAGACTTGAGTTGAAAAGTTTTATGTTGTTTTCTTCATTAAAAAATCGTGTTTTCCAATTAGAAAACACAAAAGACTTTAATTTTAAATAATTGCATCTTTTTTCAAATCCCACTCAAACACTTTCTTATACTTTATATGATTTTTTTTCCTATTTATTTCAAAATACTTTTGTCTAACTTATTATATAATTATTTCCCTATATTTTCAACGATATAATCGACTTTCTCATATAGTGAATGATTATATTCCAAAGCTCCAATAATTGATTATGAAAAATTGATATTGCTTTTTTAGTTCTTGGCATAGTCCTAAATTTGAAGATGTAAACTTAAGTCAAGAACTAAAAAAGCAATATCAATTTTTCATAATCAATTCTTGGAGCTTTGGAATATAATCATTCACCAACAATAAAAAAAAAAAAAGTAATCTTTTTGGTATTTTGATAAGTTAAATAGCATGTTGATTCAACGAGCATTAGTATTAGGTGCAAATTTTTTATAAAATAATAATATCAAAACAATGAAGGAATAAGAATTCTGAACAGTCAAATCAATAACTATTTTCATTCCCCTAAAAATTATTTTCATGGACAAACAATATGTCGAATCATTTGCATAATCAATCTCAAATAGTTCTTAATTTTGACTTTAACAACTAATTTTGAACTACTAATTTGCATATTTAAGTACGATTGTTTCTCCAATTTTTGGGTTTTGGATGTGTGCCAAAAGATTATTGGTTGCGAGCGTGCCAGAGGAGAAATTCCTCAAAATAAGACCTGATTTCTTTTCAGACAATTGTGGATTCTCAATCTCCTTTACCACAATTTGATTGGATTTCAAACAGATGAAAATTAATTTGTAAATAAAAGAGACAATTGAACACTTGAAAGGGAAATTGTATTGATTTGAAAGCTTAGTACAAAACTAAAGTAGATAGAGCTGATAAACTAAAAATGATTAGCTAATAATTCTAAATTTATAGATGTAGATGTAGATTGGTGTAGATTTGTAGATATTTTTAGATCTGTGTCTTCTCCTTTACTTTTATAGATTATCTTCCTTGCAGGCTACTCCTTCATTTATTCCTCCAGCAGCTCAAGAGTTTCTTCCGTTCATGAGAAATAAATTCACGCACTGTCAAAGCCTTCTTCTCCAAGTTGATATTTTCCCCAAGCATTCCAGAATCTCCAGAATCTTCCAAATAATTCTAGAATCTTCTTGTCTTGTGGGCTGAACTTTTAATTAATTTTGGAATTCAAAATTATAATCAAATCAAATTGATTAATATTTTAGCTAAAAATGTCAAATTAAGCCACTAATTTAATGGCCTTAATATTTTAGCCAAAAATTTCAAATATGGCACAAACAATGATTATATGTTAGGATTGAAATATTGCTTAATTGGTCAAATTATGGACTTGAAAACCAATCCAAAATGCCTTTGCAAGGATGCTCTCGAGTAGCATCATGATCATAAGCATCCCCATGAGCCTCAAGAAATAAGAAACTTCAAGTTTCTAAAGATCCAAAGAACTTTACAATCCGTGTCCAATCGTGAGGAGAGTTGTCCTGATTCACTCTTAATTATGAGAAAAAGAGAAGCCTCAATTATTTAATGGCATAAAACCCCTCACAATCTCCATCATGATCTTGAGGAGGACCATTGTTGCAAACCAAGCAGGCACCAAACAAGACGATTCACTCAAGTACAATGGACTAACTACAAGGGCTAGAACTAAGATGTTTAAAAATCTTTGTAAGTCTTCATGAACTCCATATGGCATGAGAAAAATGAGACCAAGGTTCAAGATGAGAAGGAGCTTCAGTTTATTCATTTAATTCAAGTTCAAGAATGGTCCATGACTGCGCAACTTGGAGACACGACCGTGCTTGAGAGCAATCAATCAATGTGTATTTGAGTGTTGCACGGCTGTGCATCTATTTCACACTACCATGCGCGAAGAAAAATCAAAATGCATGTTTTATTAGGGTTTCCTTTTGTTGTTTAGGAAGTTTATTTCATTCCATCTTTGTTTCTAATTAGGTTTACATTATAAATAGCCATCTTATTTTTATTAATATAAATTCTTGAGAGGTTAGAGTCCTTTCTTTGGTTCTTAAAAGAACTCTATGAAATTATCAAGTTGACGTGTGTAATATTTACATATACTTAGAGTTGAATATTAATGGATTTTGAATAAATAGTTAATAATAATTGGGAAGAATTTTATTTTAATTAAGCATTTGTTTAATTTGGGCATTCATTCTTGTTTCCTAATGATTTTTGGTTTATTTAGTTAAATTAGGAGTTTTTATTTAATATTAATAAATATTTCCCTTTTTGGTAGGTAAGTCTAGAAAGGAACTCCTAAATAATGAAGAATTGAAGAGATGATTCGTTCATCTGAGGGGGCTAAATTTTTGTCAAATTCGTCCTACCTGCACAGAGCGAGAAAACAATCCTAATTTGATTAGGATTTGTCTTTTAAGGGCCTGAATTTATTCCAATTCCAACAAGGACGAATTAGGGCTTTATATAAGTGACCTAAAAGGATAGAAAGAGAGGGGAATTCCACATTCTAAAAGCCACAAACAAGAGCTTGAGAAGGAAAACAAGGGTTTGAAAATTGAAGCGGCGCTTAAACTAGTTTTATCTA
>CATIWK010026981.1:0-14563 GCA_949634005.1 Mallotus japonicus | reverse complement strand
TCTTTTGATAAATTTGTTATTTTTTTTCATAAAGTTCACATTTTTATAGTAAAAATGACATGTTTATCATTTTTATTATTTTATTGCATTTTTATTATTTTTGTTATTTTATTCTCTTTTTGATAAATTTGTTATTTTTATTATAAAGTTCACATTTTTGTGGTTAAAGTGACATTTTTATTTTTTTTGTTTTCTTTTTTTTTTTGATAAATTTGCTATTTTTATCATAAAGTTTATATTTTTATGGTAAAAGTTATATTTTTATCATTCTTGTTATTTTTAGTACCTTTTTGTCTCTTTTAATTTCTCTTTGATAAATTTATTATTTTTATCATAAAGTTTACGTTTTTATGGTGAAAATAGCAATTTTATCATTCTTAATATATTAATTGCATTTCTATTTATTTTGTTGATTTCATTTGCTTTTTTTGAAAATTTTGCTATTTTTATCATGAAATTCACATTTTTATGGTAAAAATTGCATTTTTTTAAATCATTTTCATTACCTCATTTGAATTTTTTATTTATTTTTGCCATTTTTATTTTCTTTTTTGATAAATTTTCCATTTTTATCGTAGAGTTGACATTTTTATGGTAAAAATTGCATTTTTATCATTTTTATTATGTTGATTACCTTTTTACTATTTTTGTTGCCTTCATTTTCCTTTTGATAAATTTGTCGTTTTTATCATAAATTTCACATTTTATGGTAAAAATTGCATTTTTATTATTGTTATCATTTTTATTATTTTTATTGCCCTTTTATTATTTTTGTTGTTTTATTTTCCTTTTTGGTAAATTTGTTATTTTCATCATAAAGTTCATATTTTTGTGGTAAAGATGAAATTTTTATTATTTTTGTCACTTTATTTTTTTTTTTGATAAATTTGTCATTTCTATCATAAAGTTCATATTTTTATGGTAAAAATGACATTTTTATCATTTCATTATATTAATTGCATTTTCATTTATTTTTGTCTTTTCTTATCATTTCTTTTTGATAAATTTGTCATTTTTATTGTCAAATTCACATTCTTAGGGTAAAAATTGCATTTTTATCACTTTTATTACTTTAATTCCATTTTCATTATTCTTGTCATTTTTATTCCTTTTATTATTAATTTTGCACTTTTAACATAAAATTTCTATTTTTATGGTAAGAGTTACATTTTTATCATTTTTGTTATTTTATTTTCATTTTCATCATTTATTTCGCACTTCTTTTATTTTATTTACATTTCAATCGTTTTTATTTTTATTCCCTTATTTCAATTACTTTGCACTCCTCTTATTATAAAATTCAATTTTCATAATAAAAATGACAACTTTGCACCAAAATGCCTAAATTTTGAATTCTTGCACACCATGCATCCTCATTAGCATTCTTGTTTGTTTATTTGTTTAATTATTTTTTTATTATTTCAATTATGAATGAATGATATATATAAAATTGCTATAAACGTGATGTGTGCTTGCATGTGCATGAAGACTAATCTTTGTTTTGCAAGTTTATTAGAATAGGAATTTTTCTTTTATTTTGTTTTTTGATGTAATTAATAGAATATGAAATTTTCAAGGCAGTGTAATCCTTAATGTGCGCCAAATCCAATCATCCCGTGTTTCAATTCTCAATTTAAATTGACTAACGATCAAATATGGTAAATGCACTATGAAACTGAAATTAGGGTGAAGGAATGAGTAGTTAAGTAATGTGTAATAAGAAACAGGATAAGTAACTCCTACCCCCTGAACCCGGAATCTCTGGTTAGGAAAGTGAGTTCTTAATTCACTTTCTCCTGACGAAAGTCGAGTGGTGACTCCATTCTAAAAGGCCTATTCTGGCAGAACCTCCCACATCAATAGCATTTGGTAGATAGTCGCCTTGGCCTGTGTGCCTCGACATCACACTGATCCTATCCTGATGTGCCCCTACAAAAAATCGGATTCACACACATTCGTGCCTACGCATGACAATATGCTATCTACATGTGTATAATGTATGTATAGTTTAAAAGAATTTAATAAAGCTGGTTAGTATTTCCTACACAGGGAACAAACCAATCACAGGCAAGCTATTGCTTCCAACCTTATTACTCCACGCAGTTATTCAGTCTCTTTCCTAGGTGGGTTTGAGCTGATGGTCAATAGGGGACTATTGTTTTGCTCTTAGACTAGCCTATTTCTGTTTGTATTGATCATATTTGAAAGGCAAGCTAAAGAATAATATTTAAATGTGTGCAAGGTAAACATATAATGTCAATGTGGAGATGAATCATCGAGTCATAGATAGTGTCTATAGTCCATACGCGCCCGTTTGCATAGTGGCTATAGTCAACAGAAGGGTCAAATTTCACATTCCCACATTGATATTTGATATGTTTATTAAGAGGCATGAAAGTATTGTTCGATAGTTTATAATTTAATTCTTTCAACACAAACGTCTATAATCTAGTCAAATTCCTGATTTATCCATTTGATCTGATGAGGACAAATGGATGACACTTTGTAGGTTCCATCATCAAAAATGTCACTAGTTGCCAGTTCTTATAGGCTGTCAAACTGATGTATATGATTCTTATCATTCCTTGTACACTAGGCTTACACGAGGTGAGCAAGGATCACATGAGTCTAAGCATAAGCAGTCTATGAAAACTGACATAATGACAACAATTAGTGACAGAAACTAGAGGCGTCATAGCATTTGTGAATATTAGATTAAACAGACTACATCAGGATAGGGTAATCATGTACGAGCTAGGTGGGACCCTGAGGGAAGTTTTTACTGGTTTATTTATATAGGCTGAGTTGACGGTATAAGGCTAAGGGCTCCTTTAGCGAGAATGCCCCCCATGACTAAGGTTACGTACTCCGGTCAGTGAGTCTAGCATTCTTTTGATAACTCGGATCAACCCCATTAAGGACTTAGGTCACAAACTCTGGTCAGATGAGTCCGGCGAATCTATAAGTAAAGGCTAAAGGTAATGAATCTGAATCGATCACCCCATGACTCGTTTGGAATCATAGTGGATCGTTTTCTATCATCGTTGGCTGATAGGGACCAGTGGTACAAGTGTGATGTGTTGTGAAAAATGCAATGGTGAAGGGCTCCATTATGAGTCCAGAGTCCTCAGTGGAGTAGCCACTGTGAGCGATCGTTCTTTTTGGATTTTTTAGAAAAGAAGAAGGGAAAATCCATTCCATTTATGGGGGCAGGGCATTGTTTAGTCTCAGCAGAATGCGAGACATCTGTGTTTATAAAGTCGCCAACCAATTTCTCAAAAAAATGTAAAGGACAACATCAGGTCACTCAACGAGTATCGTCCCCAACAGAGATTTAGGGTTTGGAAGATTGCATCTACGTTTTGGATATTTCTCATTATACAGTACTCAATACATAGCTACGCAACACCCAAGTTTCGGAATGACAGTTTGTATATACACATTCACACAACACGATAATCAGCAATAAAAATTAATAAATTAATTACTACATCGCTTTCCTAGCAAATACATTTGAGAAAGAAAAAAAGTATGGAAATATAAATCTAGTTCTAGATCTAGAAATCATCTGCAAAATAAAAGGTTATTACAGATATGTGCAATTCCATCCGCTTATCTATGCAGATAGCAAATAAACAGGAAACACTTGGTTAATTGAAATAGCAACTAAAGGCACTTATTCATATGCACTTGCAAGATTTGAAATGAAATTCAATAAAATCATTACTGAAATGACAAAGTATTTCTAAATGATTAAGGAATAAGAAAAGATGCATGGTTACATCATTGGACCACAAAAATGGGAGCTCTAGCTCAAAAGTGTGAACTTTCACATTATCATATGCATTTTAATGCAAAAGTGATAGAAAATACTTATTTTCGTACTGAAGGGTAAAAAGGATGCAGTTTTGGTGCAAAGGCTCGATTTTGATGCAAAAGTGATGATTTTGATGTGAGGATGATAATTTTGAGTTAAAAGTGAAAGCTTTATGTGAAAAATCTGACTTTTCATATAAAAATGCAAGAGTGATGTAAAAATGAAATGACGTCTTGACATCGAGACGTAGATTTAATGCTAAAAATGCAAGATTTACATAGAAATGTGATTTTCACGTTGTAAATGCAGAATTGACATAAAAATGCAAACTTTATCATAAAAATGTAATTTTTACAATGGAAATTATTTGAAAGTAATGAAAAATATAGAAAATGATAAAAAAAAAAGGTTATAAAAACATAGATCTAATACAAAAGATGATACTTTTATGATTCTCATATTCTAGAGCTAGAAGATGCAAAAATGACAATTTAATATAATTAATCAAAATAAAAGTTATTCAAACAACATGCAATATAGCTAGTCTCATCACACAAGTCATAACAAGTCCACAATTGCTGGCAACAAATAAAATAAAAGAGGATTATAATGGCAATGCAAAATACGAAAAAATAAATGTGTAAATATGATTGTATGGTCCTCAGACTTGACTGAGCTTTTTTTTTTTGTGTTTTTGAAGCTTTAGCTTTGTGTAGAGATTAAGTTGTCCTCGTCGAGAGGTTGAAAATGACGTGTGGAATGCAAATTTGTATACTTTTAAAAGAATGTTTTGAGAGAGATGAGGCTAGGTTTGGTTCAAATCAATCTAAGAATCCTACGAAAAAATGAGTAGAATAGGCTAAAAGTGTTCAAATCGAGAGTCCTAAGTCTTCAAACTGACAGAGTTTTCAGTACAGTGTTTAAATAGCCCCCCCCCCCTCTCAAAATGAGAGGTGGACACTGATTTTTACAGAGGATGAAAATTTAAGTGTGTACCCACAGAACACGCGTGTCTACATATTTTTTTGTACGTGTTCACGGGGTACAAATGTATGTTCAAGAAATTTTGTCAATTTTTGCATGTGTTCAAGAAAAGGAGCACATGTCTGCATGTAAAATGTGTGTTCACGCATTTGGGAACACATGTACATGCATTTTTGTGTGTGTTCACGCGCCTTGGAGTATGTATTCAGCGCGTATAGTTCTTTACGCATTTTGAGGCTTTTTTGGGGCCATTTTTTTTTAAGGCTTTATAGTGTTTCTTAAAGTTTTTATGCCTTTTAAATGTTTTTTTATATCTATTTTGTCAAATTAGATTTCGTTTTCAAGGAGTTGAGCCTCAATCTCACGAGACGAACATCGGTCTAACAAGCTACACACTTTGAGCAATAATTATTGAAATACGTGACTTATCATTATAAGGGTTCATATTTCATGAGATCGAAGCATGACTCAATGATTCAGTGATCGATTTGTCACTCTGAAAGTTCAGTTCAAGAGTTTTCAGGTTTTTTAAACTCTTACACGCTTTAGAGGTGGTACGAATGAACAGACTTTTATCATCTTCGAAAGGTTGCTTTTATCATTAGACCTTTTGGAGATAGTCAAAACTTGATGTATGACAGGTGGTCTTGCGACTTATCCGCTGCCCGTATCTAACTTTCCCCCAGTGACATTTGCTCCTCAAGAGGTGACTCATGTAAGCTCTTGCATTTATTTTACTATTTATTTTGATTCGGGGCTAATTCATTCTTTTCCTTTCTAGATTCCTTATACTGAGGTAGAATTATTGTATGCCCGACTGGCTAGTGCTCAAAGTCAGTTCATAGCACATTGTGGCTCATAGCTAGTATTACCTTATCCTTTTCTCTTTTCTTCTATTATTTTCCTGTGATGATTTGTGCATATATGTATGTATTGTTAGTGTTATGCCCTAGGCCAACTATATAATGGCCATATTTTAATTTTTCATATTTCCGTTTTATTAATAAAGAGACATTTTTATTATTGTTACTGGCTAATTCTAATATTATCCTTGATTAGTTAATTCTACCTAAGGTTATTAATTTAAATATCCCTAGTCGATTATTGTTGTGGGAATAACAATTAATAAAGACTAGTATGAGATTGATTGATGATTATGTTTTACTGATCATGTATATAAGATATTGAGTCAAACTCATAGGTACATATTTAGAGAAATGATGTACTAGATCGACCCACTATGAGAATACTACATGGATAATTGTCATAAGTAATTATTATCACAGTAGTATTATTTGAGTCCTCTGACCTGAAATCACCATGATTTTTTACATGATAAGTTTTGTATTTTGACACATCCCTACATCATCTTTAACCGGATGGTAAAATAAGTTGTGATTGGATATAGAATGAGTTATATGAGGAATGTGAGTGATTAAGATGAAAATTGTCCCTCAGTTATTTTGAGAAGATATATGTGGGCCTCTCGATAAGTTAGACTGAAGAGAAATGCATGATCATGCTAGAATGAGTTGATAAAGTTATCAATATCAGATAAAGAGTTATCAGTATTAGTCTACTTGGGATCGAGAAATAATATGATTAAACTATATAAGGATGACATAAACCATGCCTTATGTTCAATCAAGATATCGTGTGACAAAAGAATTATAATACACGCTACGGATTAGGTTATGTCAGATTATCAACTTTCACATAACTTGAGTAGTCATAATGTCTTGCTAGAGAGCTAAAATGGAATTTTAGGCCCACTGCCAACGTTGTGTGAACCTACAGGGTCGCATACTTAGAACAGACCTAAAGCAGACTTAGGTTAATTAACCCAGTAATAATCTCTCTGAAAGAATAAATAAATATATATGTGTATATATTGATATTTATATTTATTTATTTATTTCCTTATTTATTTTAAAGTAAGTGTTATTTTAAATAAATAGGAAATAATTCCAATTTTAGAATTAGAATCAAAGTAATATAAGTTTAAACTTACTAAAATTGTTTTGGTAAGTAGGTGCTTTCTTTAGGGTTTTGTAGAGCTATCATTCTCCTCCTTCTTCTTTTACTTCTTTTGTGAAAAGAAAAACACATAGAGAGAAAAATAAAAGTGAGAGTTAAAAGGTGCTAGCACGCTAATACAGCTTTAGTCACCTTGTTTGTGTGAATACTGGTAGAGGGAGTGGCTTTATTGGCAGCGCCTTGATCCGATAAGACCTATACGAAAAGCTCAAGGTAGGGTATCACCGGAGTGAACCCCTCTCCTCCTTCCAACCATCTTGCCATAAGATCGTCTTGGTGAGTGTTTGGAATCCCTCTCAATCGATTTAACCGAAGTACATGGATCTTGTGAGGGTTTTGTGATTAAAGTTTTAAATTTCTGCTGCGTATATGAACCACGGAAACCTAACAGTGGTATTAGAGCCACTTGTAATTCGATTAAATTGATTTTATCATATATGTGATATATACATGAGATGTGTGGAATTGGTTTTTGTATATATATGTGATATATGTGAATTTGATTTTGAAAAATATTTTCGAAATTTCAATTGAACATTTTTATTAATTAATCTATATCGAAAATAATTGTGTACATTAATTTGATTAATGTCTATGGTTGTTTAATATGATTAAACACTATTTATAATATGGATTTTATTGAAAATACATGCTCTTTTTTGAAGACAGAAATCGGGTTACAGGGGGACACGACCGTGTCGCTTAGAGGACACAGTTGTGTCTGGTTGTATGTTTGTGAGAATACAGATAGACACGGCCATGTCGATTTTGAGACACAGCCGTGTCTAAGAGCAAAATCTACAGAAGAAAGATAGACATGGCAATGTCTATTTTTGACACAGCTGTGTCTGTTAGGCAGATTGCATTCCTGTTCAAGTGTTGAACAAAATTAATATGTTTTGAACATATTAATAAAAATGTAATTTGATTACAATGGTTTAAGGATTTGACCCGAATGGATTTGTCATATAATTCGTTCTTATCATAATGTTAATTAATTTTAATGAAAAATTAAACTATTATGCTTTATGTGTTTAGTGTGAAATGCATAGTGCATGGCATGACCCTTAAGACTAATGTGATTGGATTTATATTATTCATTTTTATGGGTTGTAATTTATTAAATACAACCTGTGAGTCATTTTTCATTTGTTGTAATTTTATTTTATTAAGTAGTAATAGAATAGTATAGATTGTAACTTGTAATGTAATGTTAATCAAGACCCAACATGGAGATCCAAAATGGAGGCCAAGGATGGAGATCCAAGGTGGTGACTCAAAGTGGAGATCAAAGGTCAAAGGCTCAAGATGAAGGATGTCTTATTACCTAGGATTGACCATTAATCTTTATATTGGCTTATGAAGATCAATATAGATTTGGGTCATGCTGTGTCACGTTTAATTAATTATTATTATGTTATGTTTGTGATGTTATGCATAAGATGCCATGTGTGTATAGAACATAATAATAACCAAATAAGATAAAAAGGTCATTCAATATTAAGTCACTATAAGTCTATAATGCCTCCTATAAATTTAACACTTGTCAAGCCTTAGATTACTATATATTGGCCTACCAAAGCAGGGTGTATTAAGTTATTTGAGGAAGGCAAGTCAGATAATAGTGCTATCCGAATGTTTGAAATGGTTAGACTTAACTAGGTTATTAAAATGGTTTTGGACCTAGGGCATTAGATAGGATTTTTAGCCAGGACACATGATGTCAAATCCCATACCTTTCTAAGAGTTACATGAGATGTAATTGGTAAGAGTTACCTACCTAAATAACTATACTTTAGATGATATGCCAAAGCTTACTTAGAGTATGGTGAATTATGGATCTTATCCCATTAAAATTTATAAATTAACTTTGAGGGTTTTTTAATTTGAATAAATTTTGTGGGATTTATAATAATGCCTCATTAAAATAACTTGATAAAATATTGAGTACACTGCATATATATTTTTTGTAGATAATGACATCAAATACTACATCTAATTTGTCATTGCGTTCGATCATTGATAAGGATAAGCTTAATGGGACTAACTTCTTTGATTGGTACAGAAACTTAAGAATTGTTCTTAAGCAAGAGAAAAAGGAGTATATCCTTGATCAACCTATTCCAGATGAACCAGTTGCTAATGCTCCTAGAGCTCAAAAGGATGCTCATAGTAAGCATCTTAATGACTTTGTTGATGTTAGTTGCCTCATGCTTGGAAGCATGGAATCAGAACTTCAAAAGAAACTAATGAAGATGGATGCTTACACCATAATAGGCCATCTTAAGGAAATGTTCCAAAAGAAAGCTAGAATTGAAAGGTTTAGCACCATAAAGGCATTGGTTTCTTGTAAATTGATTGTTGGCAGGTCAGTGGTTCCTTATGTTCTTAAGATGAAAGGTCATCTTGAAGATCTAGAAAGGCTTGGTCTTAAGATCGAGCAAGCATTGGCTATTGATATTATTCTCCAATCTTTACCAGAAACTTATGATGGGTTTGTTATGAACTATAACATGCATGGCGAACAAAACTGTTTTTGAATTGCATGGGATGCTTTAGACTGCTAAAAAGAACATCAAGACTACCAAGGATGTTCTAATGGTCAATAAAGGGAAAGGTATGAATAAGATAGGAAAGGGTAAAGGCAAGATTAAGGCTTCTAAAGGCTTTCAGAAGTCCAAGCCTAAACCTGCACCCCAAGCAAAACCACCAAAGGAGGAAACATGCTTTTTCTGTAATGAGCTAGGTCATTGGAAACGAAATTGCAAACTCTATTTGGATGATTTTAAGAAGAATAAGGGTAATGCGACCACCTCTTCAGGTATTCTTATTATATAAGTCAAATTTATCTATTTCTGACTCTTGGGTATTAGATACCGGTTCTGGATCTCACATTTGTACTAATGTGCAGGGTCTAAAAAGGAGTGGAATCTTGGCTAAAGGCAAAGTGGACCTACGAGTTGGAAATGGAGCAAGAGTTATTACTTTAGCTGTAGGAACTTATGAGTTAACTTTGCCTATGGAGAATAAAAAAAGAGGGAAAAGTACGGAAAACTACCTTGTGGTTTTACGGTTTTGGAATTTTAAGTACGTGGTTTTTTTGTGACACTTTTAAGTACATGTTTGTCGCCATTACACAATTTCCAGTATATTCGTCTAACACAATTAAGTTGGTCCTACCTGGCGCTGACGTGGACATTGTGGTCCAACTCCTTATCAATTCATTGGGCCACATCATCCATTCATTGGCCCACACACTAAGCCAACTCATTAAAAAAAATTAAAAATATCAAAAATCAAAAACCTAAACATAAAACATATTATTTAAAAAAAATCACATTTGATGACTTTTGAAAACCCTAATTCATTTCCAATTTAAACGAGCTGGATGGATATTAGTGCCCTTCATGGGTTTGTTCTCTCTAGAAGCATCTTGCCACTGTAGCTCGTCTTCTTCAGTTCGATTCCCTGGTGCCCTTCATGGGTTTCCTGTGCCCTTAGTGGGTTCTTAGCTTATTTCTTTTTCTTTCTTTTGTTTTATGGATATTAGATTAGCATAATAGATATTGGGATTTTGTGTTATTGTATGCCAGCTAGAAGAAGAAGATAGTTTTGAAATCTTTTACAGATGCCTTCAAATTGGAATCAGGATTTGCTGCTGAGGCGTACTTAGTCTGGTGATGCCAACCCCGGACGATTGAAGCCAGTCCGGTGAGGAGATTCCGGCTAGATAACAGAGTATGTTCTTTTGCAGATCTGATTTCCATTACAAGCAGAGTGCTGCTCTTCTTCACTTGAAGCTGCACTCCTTGTCCTTTTGACAGATGAAGGCAAACTATAGTTCATTCATTTTGTTTGGCGATTCTTGAGGATTAGGTATAGGTTTGAACAAGATAAAAGAGGTTGAAGGATATGGCTTTTATCAAATGTATGCAGAGGCTGCTGGATTCCGAATTCGGATTGGTTTGCTATTTCGTTCAAAGAATGATGGGTTTATTACATCCTCAATACAAGTTCTGTGTGGGTGTTTTGTTTCTTAATTTTATTGAATTTGATTTGTTTCATTGTTGTTGTTGTTTTGAGGTGATTTATTGACATTATATTGATTTTAATTTTTTTCAATGTGTTGATTGATTTGTTGACATTATATTTAATTCATTGATTCAATTTTGAGGATTGCATTTAAAGTTCTCGATGAAATGCTTCAACCAAAACAATGCAGCTTCCTTAATCTGAACTTAAATCCAATCTCTGCAATATTCCTACAAATCCAACATCTGAAAAAAATGGAAATTAAGCAACTATAACAACATCGCTCCCTCACAATCATCCCAGCACCAGTCGATTGAATGTCAGTGAAGGTGGCGGTAACTAGGAAAGCAGATGAACATCAACACTGTGAACAAGTCCTGCATCCTCTGAAAGATAATGATTTTTTTTTATCGAAAGATTAAGGTTTTCAAATGTGATTTTATGTTTAGGTAATTAATTGTTTTTTTTAATGAGTTGGCTTAGTGTGTGGGCCAATGAATGGATGATGTGGCCTAATGAATGGATGATGTGGTCCAATGAATGGATGAGGAGTTGGACCGCAGTGTCCACATCAATGCCAGGTAGGACCAACTTAACAGTGTTAAACGGATATACTGGAAGTTGTATAATAGTGACAAACACGTACTTAAAAGTGTCACAAAAAAAATCACGTGCTTAAAAGTTTAAAACCGTGAAACCACAGGGTGGTTTTCCGTACTTTCCCCTAAAAAAAATATTAAAATCTTTGTCAAGATTTAGAAAATAAATATGGACTAGCATCTTCAAAAAGGATGTCAGTTTTGGAAAAACTCCGAATACTTTTATATACTATTGCTTTGGGTGCTTCAAATAGACAAGTTCAAAAACGTTTTTCAACATTCAGGTGAGACAATCAATCGTAATTTTCATGAAGTGATGATAGCAATGATAAGATTCCTAATTGATTTAATAAAACTCAAAGACTCAACAATAGATATATGCCTCATTTTATATTTATATATATGTGTTTTTAAATCAAGATTATATTGGAGCTATTGATGGTACTCATATTGCAGCTATAGTACAAGAAAAGGATTTAGTACAATTTATTGGGAGAAAATGAGTGCCCATGCAAAATGATATAAAATTTATATTTGTCATGGCTGGATGGGAAGGAACGGCTCATGACCTATATTTTTTTAGTATGCAATTCATTAAAAAAGAATTAAATTTTCCGAAACCACCACCCGGTATGATTATATTTATTGAGCTAATATTTTTTATAAAATTCATTTTATTAATTTGAGTGGTACTTTATAGATGTTTTTCCTACTCTTATCTATTGTTGGTAAAACATGTAGGAAAATATTATTTAGTTGATGCTAGATATCAACAAATGGAAATATATATTGGATCTTACAAAAACTAGATGTCATTTACCTGAGTTTCAATGCGGTGATTAGCCAAGAGGGCCTAAAGATGAATATAAAATTGATTTTTTTAATTTTTCAATTTATAAAAAAATGAAGATAAAATAAGATTAACAAATATTGATAAATTTATCAAAATTATAATTTGATTTCTCTATTTTGAAGTTTTGATGGAGATATGTGTAATTGTTGGAAGTTTAATAAAATATTTGATTTTAAATGTAAAATAATTAAAAAATAAAAAATAAAAAAATTTTATTTTGTTAAAATAAAAGAATTAAAATGTTAATTCTTTTATAAAATAGAGAGAGTAAAATGTCTTATTTATTGAAATGCTAACAAAAAATAGGGTTAAGGTATAAATTAGACCGTCAACTTTACTCCGAGGTTTATATTTGACCTTAATATTTTTTTTGTCCCAATTGGACCTTATTATTTAAAAATTGAATTATATTAGACCCTTCTTCAATGAATTATTATTAAGTCCTAAAAATCAAAGAAAAATTTAACTTTAACATTAATTTATAAAAATTAGTTCGAATAATAATACAAATTGATGAAATTACTTTCAAAATAAATATTTATGAAGTTTTAAAATTTTTTAAAATTTTAAATTATGTAAATATATTTTATATTTTTTGAAAATTTAAAAAAATTTAAAAATAATTTTTTGTAGGTCTAAAAGTTTTAAAAAGATTTAAAAATTTTAGAATCAAGCATTATACATTTAAGAAAAAAGAATTAAAAATTTTCTATAAACTCAATTTTTTTTTAATTTTTTAATTTTTAACTTTTTAAAATTTTCAAAAAATATTAAAAAATTGTTTTTATAAACTTAAAAATTTTAAAATGTATATTTTAAAGGTAATTTCATCAATTCTTATTGATATTCAAACATATTTTTATTGATTAATGTTAAAGTTAAATTTTTTTTTAAAATTTTTAGGACTTAATTGCAATAATTCTCTAAAGGAGGATTCAATATAAATCAATTTTCAAAGATTAAAATGGGACCAAAAAAATATTAAGGTCAAATGTAAATTTCGGGATAAATTTAAGGGTCCAATTTGTACCTTATCCCACAAAAAATATAACAGAAGGACTAAACTGTTAAGGAAATTAAAATTGAAGGACATAAAAAAATGATTTTCAAATAAAAAGGAGGAGATTTGGTTTATTTTAGGGGTAAATTATATTTTCTCCCGTGTTTTCCTTTTAATTACTTCATCTCTGACATTTAAAAAATATTTATTTATTCTTATATTTTATTCGGTTAACACTCATTAATTTTTTTATCATGGATGAAGTAGTACAAAGATAAATAACTACAAGAATAAATAATTATTTTTTCAAAAGTTAGGGATTAAGTAGTAGGGATAAATATAATTTAGTACCCCGTGGTTTCACCTTTTTGCAAAATCAGTTCTGTGGGTTTTTTTTTGATGTTTTAGTACCTTGTGTTTCATATTTTTTTACACTTCACACCCTTCTAACAAATATTGTTTAAAATATATGCTTTAATGTAAAAATAATATGGATTTTTAATACTAAGATTTTATATTGAGTGACATATTATTCAACTAACCACAATAAATTCAAAAAAAAAAAAATTTTAAATGTATTTTTAATTTTATTATGAATAAAAAGAAATAATTTTTAAAATAAATTTACAATATTTTTAAAAATAAACAATTGTATTGATTGATCATAAATCATATATAGAATAAATTTATCATTGAAATATAATATTATATCAATATTTTCTCATAAAATAATGATTATATTAATTAGAAGGGTGTAAAGTATAAAAAAAATATAAAATATATGGTACTAAAATATAAAAAAAAAAATCATAGAACTGATTTTACAAAAAGATGAAATCACATTGTACTAAATTGTATTTATCCTAAATAGTATAATGTAACAAAACAAGGGGAAATTGTAATTTACCCTTATTTTAGTAGACCGCTGCATGCTCTTATCATGTATCAGCGCCCAAAATAATGACTCAAAATGGCCACTTTTGCTGGAGGCAGGGTCTGCTTTGTTAAACCTCTTATGCGGTGAACTAGGGTTTAATCAATCATCTTCAGAACAAATACAAAGAAAGGAAAAGAAGATGGCAATTGGGTCGACGTTGGCCGGTATGGAAGTCCCAATCATAGGCAGCGATTCCATCAAATGGGTGGAGCTCTGCGTCCCTGTTAGCGATTCACCGGCCGCGTCACCGCCATTGGCCAGTGTCAGTAAGGATTATGCTTCCTGCTCGGTAATTGGAGATCCT
>CATIWK010026975.1:0-22059 GCA_949634005.1 Mallotus japonicus | reverse complement strand
TTTCTCCTTATTGTTTTCCATTATTTTTTTCTTTTTTTATTTTTATTTTCTCCTTTTTTTTTTTCCTCCACTTCCTTTTTTCCTTCCCTTTTTTTTAATTTTATTTTTTCTCTTTTTGTTCTTTTTTCCTTCCCTTTTTGCGTGATAATTTTTATAATACTTAACAAGTGCTTCATAATTTTTTATGAAGAACAATAAAAGACCTATTAATACAGAACAAAAATATATTATTATTATTATTATTGTTGTTAAATTTAAAATTTATTAAAAAATTAAATGACTAAAAAATACATATGAATTAATTTTGAAAAATAATTATAATTAACATATTTAAATTATAAAATCGAAAATAATTATATATGTTTTTTCCTTTTTTTTACCAAGAAAGAAGTCAAGAAATGATGTGTTTCATGGTATAGATGCAAATGCATTTATTATAAAAGAATAGAAGAATTCTTCAAGAATCAAGATTTAATAGCTTCTAAAATAAAGAACAAAAAGAACCCATAAGCAAATAATATCAAAATGTGAAAATTAAATTTCTTGATTTAAACACTTCTTCATTTTCTTGTCTTCTTTAATCTACTAACAGAACAAATTTCAATTAACCCTTTTTCCAAATCCATAATTGCACCTTAATACTCACCAAAAGTTTACGAACCCAATATATATATATCTGCTTTTTCTTTTTTTTCTTTTACCAAAAAAGAAATCAAGAAATGATGTGTTTCATGGTATAGATGCAAATGCATTTATTACAAAAGAATACAAGGATTCTTCAAGAATCAAGATTTAATGGCTTCAAATATAAAGAACAAAAAGAACCCAGAAGCAAATAATATCAAAATGTGAAAATTAAATTTCTCGATTTAAACACTTCTTTCATTTTCTTGTCTTCTTTAATATACTAACAGAACAAATTTCGATTAGCCCTTTTTCCAAATCTAGTACCTGTGGGTACAATATTTTTTTTAATAGGAAGTCATATAATCTATAAATTTCAATGAACTATACAATAGAGGGCAATTCTCCCCTACCACTTGACTATTCCCTCACTGGCTTTGGGTACAATACCTTTAATTTCATCACAAGTAACTATAATCCCATCTTAGTCTTTAATTTACCAATCTTCACCTTCACTTTAGTATCCAACTGAATCTTTAACGTCATTCTGCTCTTCTTCTTCTTCTTCTTCAGATTAGATCTCAATGCATTCACAGAATTAGCGTCCAGATCATTTGACATAGAAACAATGACGTTTTAAAAGCTTGTCTCGTTCTTCTTGCTTAAACTATATGCAGACAATGTTATGTTCCTAAGGAACACATCCCCATTACTCGTAAATGAAGATATGGTGAAGGAATCATAAAAGAAAGTAAGATGAGAGTTTGGGTTCTTGGAAATGACTATCAAGTTAAATAGAGCAGAGACTTGCAACAATGAAGAGTCCAATAACATATTAAATTGAGACGATAAAATGTGAGGAGAAGGGATGGTAAAAGTAGGACGGTGAGGGTGGTACAAGATGTAAACAACATCACCAATAATTCCAGTGATAAGTACGAGTAAAAAAAGAGTAAGCAAACTCTAGAAGCAATAACATCAAATCTCAGCAACAATTGCTTCTAGGATCTTTGCTTTTATTGCTTGTTGGTTCCTTTTGTCTTCTTGTTCTTGTGTGAATGTTGAGTGAATGTAATTCGAACATATGTTGATTCAAATTCATATTGAGATTCAATGGTTTTAATTTTTGATTTTCAAAGAGTTATATATATATATATTATTCTGAAAAGAAGAGGTCCTTGTCTCTTTTTCTCTGTGTTCTGGTCTTCTAGGGTTGTTATGTTAAGTTGGGCGTTCAAAGCGAGGATGGGTTTAGCCTTATGGGCTTTTGCCTTTCTTCTTCTTCCAACTTAATTTTTTATGTGACTTTTCCTGATAAGTATTCTACTCTATCCTATTTCAATGTTTGTACTATCCAAAATTCTTTACTTGAGGGAAACTTTTTCTTTACCTTCTAAATATCCCGCATCAGAACTCCCTTCCCACGGGTAGTTTGGTTTGGAAGCCGAAACGAAGTAGTAATCCGAAAGCGGACGGACATATTCGGAAGGAAGGCCTAAGGATTCCCTAATGGGAGCCTCTAGTTTAGGCAAGGCATACGCCTATCTTCCTACTGCCTAAAGAGAGAAAGGGCAATCGGAGACAAGGTGGGGATAAACCCCACCGGCGTTTGGATGATATATATATATATATAAAACGTTAGAGCATGTCATTGATAAATCAACAAAATTAATTTATTTTGTTTACAAGTGAACTTGCATACATTGATATGTCTAAGAAACCTAAGTGCATTTGCATGATCTAAAATTATTTGATTCTTAAGCTAAAAATGTCTTTTTTCGAAGCTTTTAAGTGTGCCAATTTAGTCCTAAAAGGGCAAAATTGCATAATTTTCTAAAATTTTTATGGACCTAATTGCAACTTTTCAAAATTTCAGGGGCCAGACTGCTTTTTAGTCATGATCGTTACTGTGATGTTTCTGTTCATGACACCTGTTTGTCTTTGACATAGACGCTCATAATTGTTGTCACAATAATGGGCAAGACTGTGACAGGCGTATCCCGATAGTGACAAGCATGTCACTATCATAAGCGTAGTCTTAACAACATTTGAAAAATGGATTTTTACATTGAAGAGTCACTTCAATTTAAAATCAAAAATGGTTTTTTAGATTCCAAATCCCTAAATATTCGTCCTAGGGTTGATTTTTCACCTTTCTTTCTATAAATACTCACTTGTTTCTTTTTATTTTTCACTTTCACTCTCTTCTACCTTATATTTTCTACAAATTCTCTTTAAAGTTTTCAAGCCTTTCTCTTTAAGTTCTTCACTTCTACTCTTACCATCCAAAAAGCTAACTAAGACTCCTTCATCTTCTCATGGAGACTTTTCTTAAAGAGAGCAACCAAGGAGTAACCTAAAAAAATCACATCCTCCCTTCTCATAAACCTCAATGGAAATAAAATATTGAACCCTCTCCTTTAAAAAATGAAACCTCGTTCCTACAAGGTACATGTGCAAGAGTACTTTGGAAAAACTAGGGTGCTATGAAGAGGTTAGATTCTTGCTTCTCAAGGTAGGCCTTTTCAAATTTTTTTTTTAATCCCCTCCCTACACATCCTTCCTTGGTTATTGAATTTTTCTCTACCTACACCCTAAGAACCACATGCTTTGATGATGATAACCCTTACTTTAGCATAAAGTTCAAATTGAGGGGAAGAGAAAGGTTCTTGACTTCTCCAGAGTTCAATACACTCTTTGGTTTCACTAGAGAAGATCACGTTAAAACCTTATCTACTTGGTTGCCTCATTCCTTTTGGATTAAGCATTGAAAACCCCAAGCCTCTTCTTTCATCTCTGATTACACAAAAGCCTCTTCCCTCAACTCCAAATCCCTTTGGTGCATCCATTGTTTTCTTACCTATACCATAAATGCCTGTGGCCAAAGTAATGAAGCTTTATCTCTTGATGACTTGTTTATTTTTATTGCATGGTTGATGATGATCCTATTACTTTTGGAAGATTTTTGCAATGGAGACTATGGCTTATTAGTGATAGTGTTTCCGGATCCATTTATATTGGAGGCATTGTTACTAAACTTGTACACTTTTTTTCAAATAATCTTTCCTCTCTCGATTCTATTCCCTCAATTCTTATTAATGACACTCTCATTAAAAATTTTAAACAATTCAAAAGTGTCAATAATATTTGGGTTTGGAAAGATGTTCCTTCCCAAGAGGATGGTGGCAATAATGAAATAAAGGAGCTTCTTTTTCAAATTGAACAATTTGAAGAACAAGGAGATGGAGAGAAGGAACTCGAGACTTAAACTACACAAGAACCTCCTTCTACTCAAAGGAAGAGTGCAAGGAATGAAGGTTCATCAAGTGGTGCACAAGCTTAAGCGATGAGCCTCACTGGGTAGGGCAATTGTTTGATCGGATATCCTTAATGGAATTCAATTTCAATGCCTAGTTTGACCAAGTTGACTCTCACATTACCCATCTTCATAATGTTCATTATCTTTATGGAGATAAAGTATGAATGCCAATGGGCTCCTTTCTTTCATCCTCCTTCACCACCAAATGAAGGAGATGATGACCCTTCTCAAGCTTAGTTTTTTTTTCATTGTTTTTCACATTTCTAAATTTTTAGCTCTTATATCTTGTGTTTCAAGTCAATCATGTACTAGCCTTATACTATATGCACTCATTTTTCATTAATGCAATGTTTTTTTTTACGTCTATCTCTATTGCTTATATCTGTCTCTCTTTTCCTTTTCTTTTTGCTTTTTGAAAAAAAAAAAAAGGGAGAAGAAGAAGTTACTTTGAGTGATAATTGTGCAATATTTACTTATTAAATGTGTCCATTAATGGCTTAATGGTGCCTTTTAATGCCTTCATATTGGTTCCATAAAATTGATCATAAATTTATATTCATTCATAAATGAAAACATAATCACTTGAAAATTTGAAATTTAAAATTAAGTTTTTAAACTTCAAAAGTCTTTCCAATTATGCGTTGGTTGAGAGAAAATATCACTTCAAACTTCAACCTTCTATATGCATATTAAGGGGAAGCATTACTCACATACTTGCACTATTATTTCTTTTATATCACCTAAAATTGTTTGTCAAAATAAAAAAGGGAGAGATTATTGGGAATTGTATGATCAAGGCTTAATCCACTTTGTTTTGATTTTAACAAACTCAATTTTGAGTTACTAATGTGTGTATTTCAAGTGTGTATAAGTTAGACACAATTGAAGACATTTTCAAGCTTAAAAATTGAAGCATAGCATTAAGACAGTGATGCTCACAATTTTCATCATGATAGTGAGCATCCCCACGAGTACCACCTTGCCAATTTGCATTAACCAAGAAGAGACACAGTGATCCTTACAGCCCATGTCACAATCATGATCGTGTCCGTGACAAGCTATTACGATCATGATTAAGTTGATTAAGACCATGACTGAATATGATAAGAATAAAAAATTCATCCAGTGATCCTCAAGATCCATATCACGATCATGAGGTGTTGATCATGATCCTAACCATTTGAAGCCTTAGAAGGATTTCATCCAATGACCCTCACGATCCTGATCACCATTGTGAACGTGATCATGATAAAGCTCACATGAGCATGATCGTGATAAAGCTCACGAGCAAGTATCATGAGCATGATCAAAGCCAAAACAAATGAAGCTGAAGACATAATGACCCATAAGGTCCCATGTCATGATCTAGCTAGCAGCCCCGTAAAGCTCACAATAAGGCTCCAACAACTATATTTCTCCATGGTTATAATTATGAGGGGTTATATCACGATCGTGACCTATCAAAACTCAGCAAAAAGTTATTTATGCATTTAATGAGCATGATGAGGCTTGAGGAAGAAGATGGAACTCTCCAATAGCTATGTTTTGATCCTCAACTATAAATACACTCCTCAAGACCTCATTTAAGAGGTTAGATAAATGGTTGAACAATTATTTCTTTGAATTAAAGTCTCTTAAAACCTCTCTTGTAATTTTTTTATTGCTTCTATAAACCCTTGGTTGTAGGTTGTGTTCTAGATTAGGTTTTTCTTCATCTCTTTTCTTGGGTTGTAAAAGAAAAGCTAGAAACTAATTCTAGTGGACTTGGTTTAAGTGTGAACCAGAGAACGCTTGGGCTTTTGAGTTTTGATTAAAGCTAAGCCGAGAAAAGCTTAAGTGTAAATGTTTGAGTTTAACTTTAAAAACTCATTTGTAATTAATCTAAAGAGTGAATAGATTGGTTGTGGATTTACAAAATCTTAACTTGGGAATAAATTAGGTGGAGTCGTAGATTTTTAAAAAACTGAACTCCTTAAATCAAGTGTCTCATTTTCTCTTCTTCTTAATCTCTTTCATTTGCTCTTGATCTTTGCTAATCTTCTTTTAAATTTTTATTAGTTCTATTCACCCCTAGTGAAGGTTGGGAATTTGAACAAATTTTGCATGTTTATAAAAGTTTAGGGGCGAATTTTATAAAACCTCAATATGTCTTTGCCACAAGGAACTTAATGAATTCACCGAGTTTTTTTTTTTTTTTTGGATGATTTGTGTTATAAAAAGTATTGCCATACATTTTTTGTCATTTTTCCTTGAAAAAAAATGAGAGTTTCGATTACAAAATCAATGTGATTCACTATACAATATTTATCAAACTAAAATTTGTTGTGTTTTACCTTAAAAAAAGATTAATTACGATTAAATTAGTGTAATTATAACCTCATTTGTGATTAATTTGATGAATTGAATTTATCAAAAAAATTAGAAGATTGCAAGTTTGGACTTGATTAATGATGAATTTACCCCATAAAAGGGCTTTACAAGATGATTAAATAGCGGGCTTTTTACCCATTTATGGCAAAAAAATTAAACATTTTACCAATTTAGGGTGCTTTTAAAAAAAATCCAATTTTATGGTAAAAAAAAACTAAAAAATAAAAAAGAAAAAAGAAAAATTAGTCCGCCAGTCAACCTGGCGGATGTAGAAGAAGAAAAAAAATTACATATGAAGTTGGACTTCATTTGTATTAACAAAAAAAACCTGTAACAAAAAGCAAAAGTCCGCCAGTCAATATTAAAACGAAAAGTAGAAAACAACAGTTAATGGCGCTGGGTTGAACGATTTTATGGCCTCTTTAATATCCTCTTTAATAGCTAGAGGCACTGGATTCAAATTCCCAAATGTTATACCATGGACCCCTGTCCATATTGCAATATGGATCAGGGGTCCATTACACGTGTGAATAAAAAAACACGCGCTTTTTTTTTTACGTCAAATGTTTTTTTCACTGGCTTCCTTCACTACAGCTGTAACTACCTGCTTTGTTATATCTTGTATTCTGCAAATAGTATGAGGTTATAAACATGTAATGCCCTATAAGTTACAAAGCTTTTCAAAAATCCAAGACAGGCAAAGTGTAGGTTTAAGCAAAAACTTGTTTACTACCTAAATGTTGAAGGGAATATGATCCCTTATAGAACCTCCTCTTCTGTCATATATGCAGCTAGGCTGTAATTCCAATTTGAAATCAGAAAGATTGATATAAAAAACTAAACCATAATTAACAAATTCCCAATTGTTATATCATGGACCCCTGTCCATATTGCAATATGGATCAGGGGTCCATTACACGTGTGAATAAAAAAAACACGCACTTTTTTTTATGTCAAACATTTTTTTCATTGGCTTCCTTCATTACAGCTGCAGCTACCTGCTTTGTTATATCTCGTATTCTGCAAATAGTATGAGGTTATAAACATGTAATGCCCTATAAGTTACAAAGCTTTTCAAAACTCCAAGATAGGCAAAATGTAGGTTTAAGCAAAAACTTGTTTACTACCTAGATGTTGAAAGGAATATGATCCCTTATAGAACCTCCTCTTCTGTCATATATGCAGCTAGGCTGTAATTCCAATTTGAAATTAGAAAGATTGATATAAAAAACTAAACCATAATTGTGATACAATCTAAGAAGTTCTGGATAATGCTAATGACACATATTTATTCCACTATTGCATAAATTTGCAACCAAAAGCTTTGTCGGGCTGTTTCCATTAATAAACCCTTCTAATTAATTCCCAATCCAGATACCCAACACCTTATATTCTAGGTGAATTTTCATGTTAAGCGTCCTCTTTTTTTTTCTTTGTGTTAAACTTTTTTTTAATTAGTTAACTTCTCTTTATACTTGTAAAAATTAATAGGTTAATTGATCAAAACTATGAAGTTCATTGATCTTCACTTGTATGTTCGTTGAGAATCAATGAATCTACAGGTCAAAATCAATGAGTCTGTTACAAGTTCATTGACCTTTGCCTGCAGATGAAGATCAATGAATTTGCAACAGGTTCACTGATCTTCACCTGCATTTTCATTGAACTTCACCTGCAAATTCATTCACCTTCACCTACAGGTTCACATTCAATTTAATTTTTATTTAATAACACATGAATCTCTACGTTACAACTAATGAATTTATATGCACAACTAAACAAATACAACACAAATAGTGAAAATTCAATCTAAAAAATACAAAAAGAAGAAGAAGAAGAAGAAAGCGCACTTGGTTCTTGGTCTTGTTATTGTTTCTTGGCTTACCTTTTTACTTCTTGCTTCTCAATCTTGGTTCTTTTCAAATTTGATTTGAAAAAAAAAAATGAGGTCAGAGATTGCAGCAATGGTGAGGAAAGAAGAAGAAGGATAAGAATAAGAATAAGAAGATGCAGTGAATGAGAATCAAGAATCAAAATAGATAAATCTTCACACTTGATTTGAATGAGGAAAAAAAAAAGGCCAGAGTGTGAGGAAAGAAGAAGAAGAACATACCCAGAAGAAGAAGAAGAAAGCGCAAAAAAAAAAAATGCGAGTTTAAATCACACGTGTGAGGCACACACAGTATCATGGACAGGGGTCCATGATATAATTTGTATCAAATTCCAGTTCCAACAATTTTCTAATTTTTTTTATGTTTTATTAATTTAAAGATGTTATAATAATAATATAAATTTACGTATTTTTTTATGTTTTATTAATTTTTTGTATAATACATATAATTTTAATGATGGAACAATAATTATAATAATAATAATATAAATTTTAATATTTACATTTGAGGTTATTATTATTATTGTTATTATTATTATTATTATTATTATTATTGTTATTAATTCAACTTTTTTTATGTTTTATTAATTTAAAGATGGAATAATAATAATAACAGCATCAAATTTAAAGATTAAAACTTATATTATTATTATTATTGTTCCATCATTAAAATTATATGTGTTATACAAAACATAAAAAATAAATAAATTCATACTATTATTATTATTATTATTATTATTATCATTATCATTATCGTTGTTGTTACATCTTTAAATTAATAAAACATAAAAAAGTTGAATTAATAATAATAATAATAATAATAACAATAATGATAATAATAATAATGATGATGATGATGATAATAATAATAATAATAATAATAATAATAATAATAATAATAGCATCAAATGTAAATATTAAAATTTATAATATTATTATTATTAAAATTATTTAAATTATAAAAAATTAATAAAACATATTTATTAACCCAATAATTGAAAAGATTAAACCTTTGGTCAAAGTTAATATACAAGTCCCACAAATTAATGGCAACTAATTATTTTTACATATGGCCTAATAATAATAATAATTTAACATTTTTTACTATTTCAAAATATTTTCCTTCTTTTTTTTATTCAAACTCGACTCGATTTGATAAGATATTTCTGTCATTATATTAAAATAAAAGAGTAAAATAGTATGTACAAATTAGATTGGATTGATTAAACTCGCGAGTCTATCAAATTAAATATTGAAGAGTTCGAACTTGATCTGATATTCTACCCAACAAATTCAAACTTGAGCTCAACTCAATTATTATCAAGACGATTTTGAGCTTTTACAAATAAATAAATAATATTTTAATTAAAAATAATATTATTCATATATTATTAATCATAATACTAATAATAATAAAATATTATTATAATTATAATAAAAAAAATCCATAATCATAACACTATTATAATAAGAAAAAAAAACAATTGAAGTGGCCCTTTTCAACTTAATAACATGAAAAAAAAATTATCTGTGCATTTCTAATTTAAAACTTAAAAAAAAATAAAAATAAAAATAACTTCGCCACTTTGACTGGCGGAGTTGTTTTTTCGCCAATTAAAGTGGTGAAATTCTGCGTACAATGCCATTCAAAACTATCCTAAATTAGTAATAATATTTCAAACCACCCCAAATTTGAAATTACTTTTACATCCACTCCAAATTAGGAAAAAAAAAATTTACACTAAATTGGTAAGAAGCCCTTAAATAGCTCCATCGTCAAAATCATTTCATGTGAAATTATTTGATAGTAGTCAAAATTGTTTTTGTCCAGTAAGGTGAGATCCAACCCGAGGCAAGACTCTTCCCTATCAACAACCAATTAAGCTAAGCAGCAACCTTAAACTGAAATGGGTCAAGTTTTCTAGCATCAGAAAAAATTACTATGAAGATAGCGAACACAGGTGAAAAATGCAACCTATCAAGCAAAATTTCGAAATAAAAAGGTTAGAAAATTTTGCCTATAGCTTGTGAAAAAAATTTTAACTAGAAACTTCATATCAAACCCTGATAAAATTTAATAAGAAATTAATTTGAATTCTCGGCTCATGTTGGAAAATTTCAGATAAAGTCCTCAATTTGAATTTTTAAAAAGTTTACCCTCACGTAGAACTAAAATACTTTTATATCCTCAACTCAAACTCAAACTCAAACTAAAAACTTCCCCTCAACCCTGACGGAAAAACTTTTAATAGGATCCTCGATTCCGACTCTATAAAGAAATTTAGGTCAGTTCACGCTGAAAAATTTTTGTTTGATTTCTCAGCTCAAACAGATGTATAACCGTAGTATACCATCAGCCATGGCACCTCTAATATGTCAACACCACATGGACTAGGCAATATGCCAAGTAACCATGAGAACAAAGACTCCGATCCCGAATTATTGCAACTGTGGAGAAAGTCTCAGCGGTCAACATCTAAAGCAAAGCATATGTCAATATTAAGAAATGATATTAACACCACTAGGTCTAGTTTACAGCATTGAACATTGAAAAGGAAATAGTTGAATCTGATTCCAGCACCAGTCTCCGTATGAAGGACAAATAAACTTTTTTGTACACCAAACGACTAAAAAAAATTAAATGCTACTTCATTCTTCATAGTGCAGTGCCCCATTTAACATTTGAATCCTCGACAGACAAGAAGCCAGAGTATGACAATCAGGACTAGAATTGCACCTCCTATCATCAACTTCATTTGAAGACTCTGCAGCCACATCTTCCGACGCAGTTGTCTTCCTTGCCTCTGGAAGCTGTCAGCCTGAAACCAAACAGATGTCCAAAAAAAGTGCATTGTTATAAGCTCCTCTCAAGTCTTTCAGTCCCAATCAAAGTAAGAAAATGTACCTGGAACTGCAGGTTCTCTGTTTTATCTACAAGAAGTTCAATCTTCTCTCCACGATCCAAAACCTGCCATTCATTGAACAGTGCACATTCCAAAAAAGGTGAAAAAGAGATCAAAATCTAAGCATAGTCTGGTAAGCAACCCTTCTTTAAATATGAGAAGCTTCAACATAGTGATGGGAAACAACATTAGCACAAATAAAACAAGTGAAGAATCATCTCACTCTAACTTGGATTCATCAATCGCCTAAATGTTCTTATTTCTCAATACATTTTGCAAGAACAATCTGGGATTGGGAGTACAAATTTTTTAAAAAATATAAAATGCTCATCCCTTGAATGTTTCCTACTTCTCAACCAAAACACATTTTAAGATAAAAACAAAATGTCTTGTTCATATTTCATTTTCACGTTTATTTAAGAAATATTCCTCCCTCATTCAGAATTGTCCAAGAATATATCTGATAGGTGCTTATTAGTAAGGCTCACTCATGAATACTTACTATTAATGAACATCTTATTGTTAAAAATCAATGAAAGCCCCTTCTTTTCCTAATAACGCCTATGCACTCAAAAGGTCAGATCCATTCTCAAGAACTCTCACATGTTAAAACACCTAGAATAACCAATGTATTCTTTCTTGATGACTGAACCACATTCAAAAGGATATCTTTGAATCCATACAAACTAAATATCCTCATTCTCGATAACCTTTCTATATAGCAACAACTTGCCTTCGAGGCCCTTCATCATACATCTTAGTCCAATTATTAGTTAGTTTGTTAGTGTCCTATCAACTGCCTTACTCTCCCCAAATTTTGCCTTTTGGCCATCCCACTGGTTAGCTTTCTATTCTCCTATGATTGTGGCAATTGGACTGTGGCAACTTGATTCAGAATGAAATGCACATGTCATCTTAGAACTTTGTTGAATTTGGCAAGACAATCAAAGACAACAGCAATTACAGATAACAAAATTCATGATAAGTAAAACCTGTGCCTCCCTCAATCCATGCAAATATATCATCCACAAGTAAGGAGTACAATTTGAATAGTTGCACTGCTCTTCAAATACACAATCATATTAAACAATATTGCATTTATTAATTGGTAGACATCATATCAGTAGCATATATTTGCCACAAACATAGTGATGTTTTCTTTAGTAAAGTAGGCATCATTCTATGCAACACCAACACTTCTCCAATCAGGGATATGCTATGTTGGACACTTTTACGACATGTGTGTAAGCCCAATACCTATGTGATACATATCAGACACATTAAGTCATGCCTGCTCAATAGACATTAACAAAAAAAGTGTGATACAACACTATTTTTTTCTTTGCATATCAGACAGTTAAAACACTTCATATGTTTGTCAGAAATTAATACACATTACAAGAATACATGATTTTTAATTTTTTCAAAAAAAGGAAGTATTTTTTCAATTAATAGCTATATTAGGAAGTTTGTAATTCTTTTAACTAGGAAAAATTAATAATCACTTTTTTTATCGTGATTATAGAACAACTAGTTGATTGATTTTTTAAAATTTTATCCTGATTTGATGTGTTTCATTAAGAGTTCAGGTCTAAACTCTCTCTCTCTAAGTGTCCCCTGTTTGTATCCTATCGTATCCATTTCGCCATATCCATATCCTACATCATAGGCATCACTCGATAGTTGACCAATCCATCATAGGCAATTTTGAGTAGATTTAGAAAAGCCCTGTGTCAAGGTTGATTTGGGATTCAGGCGATGACATCAAGTTTCAAGGTTTGGCTAGTATTCGGAGTGGATAACCCCTTGTTCATACTCTCCCATCTCCTGGGATCATGTGCACAGAATTCTATCCTATTCAAGTGTCAATTTAAATATAATATGTACTATAGAAAGAAGCAGAAATTGCAATTACTATCAAAAGTGATAGAAGATAATAGCCAAAATAACACTTCCTGAAAAGCATACAAATTCCTAGGATCAGATATTAACAATTTTTAGCAGCTATTAAATCACATTTAATTTCTGCAATATTGCACACATGGCAATCTGACAGAATATCGCTTAACATAATGTTGAGGCCTTGAGGGATCAAAGTGGGATGGCCTTCATCCACATTCAAACTACTCAAGTTGCAAATTTGAAGTTAACAGCCATACAGTAGCTATTGCAGGGCCATTACTTGGTACAAAATGGTCAAGAGTCCTGACCTGTAACCTCTAGGAAACAGGTTCAAATCTTGAAAGAAATCAATGCACAAATGCAAGGATTAGAACTGTTTCCCTGTATCCGTACTATCTAAACACTTTTATTTTAGAAGGTAAACACTTTAATGAAGCCGTTTCCCCATATCCGTATCCCCGTTTTTCGCCGTCTCCGTGCAACATAGCCAGTTGCAAATCAGCCATAAAATTTATCTATTATTCCTTTTGTTCTAACTTTTTTCCCATACTACGCCCAACATCCAATAAATACAAGAAAACTAGAACTGTTTTACTTTTTAATAATAACCAATCCGATACATAATTTCTGTTCAAACTAATAAGTCATCATATTTACGGTAGATGATGGTGAAGTTTAAAAACATTGAAGGATGTCTCTCCTAGAAACGAGTTAACCACCAGCTTAGCCTCAAATATTTGACAGCATAGTATAGAGAGTCAATGAATGAATAAATAAACTCCAGTCTCCATTTTTGGTTAGCCTTTCTGATTCTTCCCGTTACCCTACCCATGAATAATTCCTCACACCCAAAAAGTTAAACCAGGGCAACTATTTGCTAATTTCTGCAAATTCACCACCATCTCAATTTATCCTTCCACCAACAATGCTCATTTTCTTGGGCCAGCCCTGACAAAAAGTATTTCATGCTGCTAATTTTACAATAGTAAATAATAATGCCTATATATCCTAGACAATTAATTCATATAGATGAGAAAAGTAAAATTTCCAAAGAAAAAAGAACCAATGCTAACAGTATGGACAACTACAATAAAAAAAAAAAAAAAAGGATTTACAGTAGCCAGGACCATCTTATATTTAAGGGAAAATGATTCATTCTATCCTCAACTTTAGGCCAATTATTAATTAAATCTTACTTTGAAAGTCATTTCAATTTGCTCTTTCAACTTTAAAAATTGAGTCAATTCTATCCAATTTTATTAGAAAGATCTAATTGTACTTTTAAAATTACTTTTAGATCCATTTTTGACAAGTATTCAATTTTTTTCTTCTTTTTCAAGAAAAATAAAATTTGAAAAATGTTTTCAAGTTTTAATTTTACCATTTTTGACATAAATTTAAAAATTAATTTTTAAATTTTTACATAAAATTTAAATTTTTATGCATCAACTAAAAATAATAAGAAAAAATGTGATAACTTGTGAATCAATTTATTATAAAGACTAATATTAATAAAAATAAAAATAAATAAAGTAAGCACTTTTAACTATCACTATAAATAACAATAAAATAAAATATTTTATTTTTTCATATTTTTCAGAAAAACTAAACATTTTTTATATTCTTGACTAATATTTTTAGTATCTCAAATTCTCTCTTTTTTATCTAATACTTTTTTGGTTTGACCTCTATTAGAAAAAATTTCTAACTAATGTGGTTGAAAGTAAACTTTAAAATAGTTAAAATTTAAGGATTTTTAGTTAAAAATTAAATTTTATGAAAATGTTTAAAAATTAATTTTAAATTTATGTCAAGAGTGATAAAATTAGAAATTAAAAATGTTTTTTTACATTTTATTTTTCTTATAGGAAAAAGAGGATAAAAAAATTTATAAGTGTCAAATTTATTTTATAGATCTTAAACTAATTTTTAAAAATATAATTAGGTCCTTCAAATAAATTGGATAAAATTGACACAATTCATAAACTTGAAGGAGCAAATTGAAATGACTTTCAAAGTAGAATTCAATTGATAATTGGTTTAAAGTTTACGATAGAACTGATGGTTTTCCGTAGATTTAAAAATTAGATTTTAAAACATGGTTTTACATTATATAACGCATTGCAACAAAACATCAAATATGTGTGATATAAAACAGAATGTTGTTTAATAACATAAAGTAGCACAACAATTTGAAAAAAAATAATAATAATAATAACAAATCGAATAAACCCAATCAAACTCAATGCCAAAACTAAGTATAAATGCCCTCAACAGTCTTTTACAATATAACTGTCAAGATGAATGTTTGAGGAGTGCACCCATTCATTACATCTTATCTGAATGCAAGTCTTTATGTCCACACCCTAGTGTGCAAGACCAGAGAATTTTTCATAGGCAAATTATTCACAACATTTATCTGATGAAAAATCTGAATACAAACCTTGACATACGTTCTGTTTGAATGAAAAACAAGTACTATCGACGACAATGATTTCACATTTTACACTTACATTCCTATATATAAAAATAGAGCACAAACAAATGCATATACATAAATAATGATTTATGCCAATGAATTTATGGAGAAAACTTAATAGTGCCCATTCATGTGAAAACATTATATAATATGGCGAAACATCCAAAAAAATAATAAAAAAATAGCAATTATACTATATTTTATGCTTAAATGTTAAATTCCAATTGCTTCCACACCTAATCTCCAAGAAAAAGAAACACTACCTTTTCAATATTGTCCATCATAACTCCCTTGACCTCAGATATCTGGGCCTTTAGTTTGGATAGCTTGCTGATCTCTTCTGGGTGGTTCATACAATATTGCATGTGTTCCTTAAGCCTTGGGCTACAAAGAAGCAGCAGAACACTAAAATCCATCCAACACTAAAATGAAATAACAACAAAATCTGACACATTTAAATATAGACATACCCAAACTCTCTGTCAAGATTGTAGGCAATGCTAAACCGGTCTTCAAACAAGTCATCATCATCGTCATCATCAGCAAGTGGGTGTGCCTCATTATTGATACTCTCACCATAACGCTGTTTAAAATCATCCTTCACTCGCTCTAGAAACACAAAAGGCACACTTCTTCCGGTTGATTCATCAGCAACAACAAGAAAAACTATATGCCGAGAAAAGAACATTGGAGACATGAATTAGCAAGGGAAACAAACTAGGCATATTATCAATTACATAAACTATCAAAAAGAAGAAGCATACCAAATCCACTGTCAATAAGGAAGTTGAACGTATGCCCATCACATGAGTACGTATACTTGCTGCTGTTTGAAGGAAGCTTTTGCAAACATTGAACAGCGAGGGTACTAAAATTCCCGGAATACTGCGTGTGCTCCGCTAATACAACTGTACCTCTTGCTACAAAGCTATATATCAAACCTTTCTGATTCATCTCTCAATTGTAATTTCAAATTTGGGTGAAGAGCGTGATATTAACCTAACAACAGATTGCAATACAAAGAATTACAAAACATGATTTCATCCAGTGGGAATTTGAATACCCAACAAATGCAGTGAGCTATTAAACCTACGGTTATAGATTAATCACAAAATGGGACAGCAACAAAAATAAAACAAAATTAAATTAAATTAAATACACCCGTTAATTAAACAGAGATCAGCTACTAGATTTTCCAACTGATCAATCAAAATTCATAATCTCAATGAACATTCTCAAATTCTCGGCAAGTTAATGACAAGTTCAGAATAGAAAATGGAAGCAAAATCTGATAAAAGCACACTTTTATCAGAAATTCCTAAATTAGGCTGATACTTACAAGTGAAAGATGCAATAAAATTGAGAGAGAGTATTTGATTTTGTAGATGAAGGAGAGAGAGAGAGAGAGAACCTGAAGAAAGATTGCTGCAACAGGGAAGACTTTCTTTCTAAGCTACGTGGCCGAAAGCTCGGAAAAATTATAGAGGAAAAACACATTTTTAAGCCCCTTAATTTACCAACTTTATCCTATTAAACCCTTGTATTTTTATTATATTTTAATGAGTCCTTCAACTATTAATTTTCGTTTTATACTTTCTTAATGGAGTAAATAGCTCTTCAACCTCCCGAGTAGTGAGTGTACTTTTGCTTCATATTTTCCTTTTTTTTAATAATTGTTTAGAAGAAAAGGGTAGATAATTTTTTAGAATATGAAATATAGGAAGCAGAATATACAATTTCACCACTGAATTTTATTCAATTATTTTATGTCACCTCTTGATTTTTATTTCATTTTATTTTATTTCACTTGTTAACTTGTATTTTTTTTACCTATTTAATCTATATATAGCTTATATTTTTCACCAATTTGACCTCTTAACTTTTATTTTTTATCTATTTAAGTTCAGCACGATTTAAATATACGTGTTTCTTTAGTGTGCAAGAAGGGTTAAATAGGTGAAAAATAAAAGTTAAGAGGTGAAATTGAACAAAATGAAAGTCGATATGTGACACAGAATAATTGAGTAAAGTTCAGGGGTGAAATTGTTTATTTGGCCAATATAGGATCTGAATTTTTTTCTATTACAAATTTTATTGCAAAAAACCTATGAAATTAAATTATTTATATGTTTTTTTTTTTTTTTACCAAAGTGGGGGAGGAGGATGGTGGGTCTCGAACCCGAGACCCACCAAATGTCCCTCAACAGCCTGGCCATTAGACCAAGCTTGCAGGGACAATTATTTATATGTTAATAGTGTTGTAACGGAGAAGAAAAGAAGGGGAGATCGAATAATAATTCAAATTTTCACCAAAAGACAACATCACTACATTAAATAAAGAGTACAAATCTTCTTTTATTTTTTTAATCAAACAACCCTTCTTATATATTTTTTTTATCAAACAAATCTTCTTATATTTAGTATATATCATATAACAAGTTCCCCATAAGTAGCTTAAAATAGTAAAAAGTATGAACATTCAGTTGAGGAGAGCATATTTCAAACCCTCCACCCTCTTCTCTCCTCTTTATAGTGTTGGAAATTAACCATTTATACTAATTGTTAAAAAAAAAATACATCATGCAACATATTTGAGTGATATAAATCATTCAATTTGAAAAAAATCATCAAGATTTAGTGAAAATTTCAAATAAAATTTTAATTCATATATATAGATTGTATTTTTTTTTTACTCCAATTAGTGTGAATTCCACTTTATTAGTCCAATTTATTTCATTCTTGAGATATAATATTTTGTGTGAAAATAAGAGTTTTTTTAACAAAATTTGAAATCACTTGAATAACAATTTAAATGTTTTAATTATTAAATTTGAAAAATATAGATTAATAATTATTTATTTGTTTAAATCAATCTTGATATTTCTCAGCCCCAGTTCATTTGTACAGCAGATGTCCAAATCTTGGACTGCTAGAGCTTAAAGAACAGAAAGCAGGAGTTGCTAGGTTTGGTTGAAACAGTAACATCAATGGACATTAGATCTGATTTTTACTTGATGGTGGTTTCATCTACACATGATCCCTCGTGTTATCCTTGTTATCTAAATTCTGCAAATATGGATTTCACCAAGAGGAAGTTATGTGCTTTCATCATCATCATCTGAAACTTGTGCTTTCATCATTTGAAACTTTTAAGACTGTTTGCCGTGGTTGTATTTGTGTTTATATGAGTAATTTAAGTAGTTAAATTACTTGTATTCTTTGGTGTGTAAATCATCTTTGATCAATGTAATGCAACCTTTATTGTTAAAAAAAAAAAGCCATAAAAAAGTAATTTTTAATAAACATGAATAAATAACTCGAAGTTTTAATATTGTGCTTCAGTCTATTTTTTATATTTTCAGTCTATAAGAAAAGTCTTATAATAATTTTGATTTTATTCAGTATTTGTAATTTAATTGTAATAAAATGAAAATTTCATTGGTTGTTGAAAAAAAACTTTTTAAATGATGTGGAACTAATGGGTGCTAAATTTTTTTTTTTGAACAACTAGGTGCTAAGTTTTGTTAATAACTTTTCTCACAAATCTGTTGAGGTTTTTTTTTTTGAATAAAAAGAAAACAGTCTATAGTGAGCAACTATTTGCATTGATTTTGGTTGTTGAACTATTGAAATTGTGTGTTACTTGTATATGCACTTCGTAATCTTATTTCCAACAAAAATAAATGACAATCTCATTCAAATTCAATATAACAAGACACTATGATTTCTTTTCACACCTACCCAACAACTATTTTTTATCCTAAAAAATAAAAAGGCTAAATCCGCATCATCACATAAAGCAACTTATGAGGCAAAATACAAAAAAAAAATATTATTGTTATTATGGAGTAATGTTGGTGGGTATGGTGAGAAGCTTAGATGCAGTAATGCTTATAATCTGCCCCCACCACCACATGAACCAACCTTACATGCATTAATGTTGCTACTACTACTACTACTGCCACCTTGCTCGGTTTGTCTGTATTTTCATGCCAATTTTGAGTCTATGGTTACTATGTTGCCATTAGATGATTTTTGAGATCATCGTTCTCTTATGTTCTGCCATTAGATTAGGGTCTAATTTAGTACCTTAAGATGTGATAGTAATTATGAAAATTAAACAATGCCAATCCTTTTTTAGTTGATGAAAATAATAGGTATTACAACAAGTTCATTTAAAAAGTTTTTTAATTTTTACCAGTGAGAGAGTAGTCAAGTGACAACTTTTTTTCAAGGGAGTAATCAATTTTTGTCATCCTCGATTTATAAGGGGAGGGCTACCTCATATTATGTAGTTCATCGATGCTAAAATCATATGACTTCCCAAATAAAAAAAAGTTTTTTAGTTTTTAGTAAGGGAAAGAAAAATCTCAACTTTGGCAAGATTTGAACTTTTAATTTAGCCTTGCTGCAGCATATTAAACTGTAAATGGAGGTTTAAGTGGTGTTTGGAACATGTGAAAGTCCAGCTTGGGTTTGGCACATACCATGGGCAGCCAAATTTTTCAAAATGTACAGATTGGGCATGTGTTTAGTGAAGGGTCAGGTTGAATTCGCTATGAAGTTTTTTTGCAGCTTGAGCATTACTATTAAACAAATACAAGTCTGAAAAGCTAAGAGTTCATCCCTTGAGGTAAAAAATAGGGGTGTAAACAAGCCCAACTACTCATAAGTAGTTTGGTGTTCAGTTCAATAAAATCTAGTTCGATTTCGTATATTTAAGCTAATTTATTCTCAAACTATATAAAGTTCGGGATTACAAAAAAATTGCGATTGAGAGAAAAAACCCTAGCCGCTAGGCTGAGAGTCCGCCCTTGAAGACTCTCACAATACCTCCGTCAGGCCGCCTTGGCCTTCACTTTCGGAATGGACTATCTAAGTCATTCCGCCATGTTTGCTTCGACTAATTTTGCTCCAAAACAGTCATACGCAGCAGTTATTCAAGCAGAGTAAGGGGTTCTGCTCCTTCCTTATGCCAATTCTGTAGTTAACAATGGTGGATTCATCGCCATCAAAATCAATCAATAGGTATATGAAAAACAATTATCTATTTGTCAACATGCTCTCATAGCACGGATCGTTCTTTCAAAAGGTGAATTGCCATAGAAGCTCGCTGAATTAAAGAAGAAACTTTCTTCTGTTTGGGGGCTTTCATCAAATAGGAAATTAATTTCTTTGGGTCATGGTTTTTATCATGTGATATTGACTGCCAGTAATGAGAAATCTGCGGTTTGGGGCCGAGGATCGATCTTTTTTGAAACCAGGCATCCTTAGACTTCAACATTGGACCCCAGACTTTGATCCTTCTGATCAAAATTCCTCTAATACTCAGCTCTAGGTTCGTTTCTATAAACTTCCATAGGGATACTAGTATCCGCAGATTCTCACTTCAATTGCCAGAGGAATTGGAGTTCCTCTTAAGATTGACAACTCTGAAATTAACGGTGAATTTGGTCACTATGCTAGAATTCTGATTGATATTGATCTTTTAAACAAATTATCGGAGAATTTATTAGTTGAGCGAATTAGCAAAAGCTTCTTTATTAATGTTATCTATGAGAATTTGCCTCTTTTTTGCAATATTTACTCTAACATTGGACATGAGCCTCATGATTGTAGATTGGGTAAAAAATCATTGCAGACAGAACCCTGGTTATCAAAGCCTGAACCACGTCCAAAGAAGGCAAAAACAAAGAAAATATGGAAACATAAAGTTACACCAGAAATCTCAGTTACCAATGCATTCGACCTGTTGAAACACGAATTGCTAATTGATGTTGAGCCCCCTCAAGATGATCCCGCAGAATTTAACGCCAATCAGTCTGCTCAGGATACTCTTTTGATAGACCAACCTACATGCTTTGCCATACAATGAGATTCAAATCATGATAAACACATGAATCTTATTGCTCTTAATTTGATTACATCTTCTGATCATGTTGATTTGAATGCAACTTCAGATCATGGTTCTGATTTACAAGTTTTACCGGTCAATGACCCACAATATGATGATTTAGACAAATATAATGATGCTAGTAGAGTTGTAGAGAATATTGCTCTAGTGGAAAGGACTGCCACTTCTCCTCATGATGATGTAGGTCCTCAACCCGTTTTAGCTATCAAAGGCCCTCCTTCTACAGACATATTCAATGATGCCGATATTCATGCCAAGTCTGATGCTGACCGTCAAGCTGTGGCCATGGTTCCATCTGTCAATGAGGATGAAAACTTCTCTAAGGCAGGAGTCTCTTGGGCTGATATTATGGATTCTGAAGAATAGTGGACTACGGTGCAACGTAAAAAATCCCAATCCAAACAAAAATATAAGGTTACTCTATCTAAAAGAATTTCCAAGAAACCATTGAAGCTTGATCTATGAAGGGTTTCAAGGCTCGGTGTTTCAGCATCTTTCTTGTTATTATGCTATTTTTTATGTTTATAGCAGAAGAGTCCATTTTTTGTTTGCTTAGCTATGTTGGAGGCTTCTACCTCTTTTATTTTATTTTATTTCTTTTCTCAGTCTCCGTATTTCTTTTTATCTTTATTTTTAATAAATCTTGGACTTCAGAAT
>CATIWK010026955.1:0-13926 GCA_949634005.1 Mallotus japonicus | reverse complement strand
CACCCAGAAGTTCCTGGTGGACCAACGCCGGCCAGCTTGAACGTGCTTGAAACTGCCACGGCTGCTGTTCAGCCCTTTGGTCCCGTTAATAAGATACACCAGCACCTCTGCGCGTTAGTCTCTTCTGTACCATACATATTGTTGACTGATCAGTTTGATTGGTAATACTTGTAGCTAATTTTAGAAGTATTGCGTTCCCATGCATGTTTTTCTTTTCAGGTTCCATTTTTATGGAGATGACATGACTCGCCAAGTAGAAGCACATCACTATTGCGGACACCTGAATGAGGAAATGCGACAGTGCCTTATATACAGCGGTCCCGAGTCAGATGCTCGGCTTATTGGGTTGGAGTACATCATATCGGAGAATCTGTATATGACTCTTCCTGATGTCGAGAAGCCACTGTGGCACTCCCATGAGTTTGAGGTGAAGAGTGGAGTTTTATTCATGCCTGGAGTACCTGGTCCTGCACAGAGGATGGATCTTGAGAAAGTATGCAAGACTTATGGCAAAACCATTCACTTCTGGCAGGTTGACAGGGGTGACAATCTCCCTCTTGGAATACCTCAAGTGATGATGGCCTTGACTAGGGATGGCCAGCTTTATGAGAACCTTGCTAGAGGTATGTAAAATCAGCCCGTTTATATTTTTATTTTGTAAACTAATTAATAGGTCTCTGCTATATACTTCGAAACTTGATTAATTACTGTAAAATCTCCTAGATGTGGAGAAGCGCTATGGGATATCTTTCGAGAAGCAAAGGGAGGATAGAGCCAGCATGAAAGGTCCTGACCTTGGAATACATCCACTGGCTAATGGTGCTGGAAAAGGAATCAAAACTGTTCTGAGAGAAGTGGACTGCAAGCCAACAGAATCTGTCCCCAGGGTGTTCGTCTGAGACCCAGATCGTAGATGCATACATTTTGATAATCTAGTATTATAGCATATTACAGATTTGGGCTTACATGGCTTGTATTTTGGGTGGCTGCAACTTTGTCAATAGTGTACAGTTTCTACCAGGAAAAAAAAATGTCAAGTTTGCATTAATTATTGAAGTAGTATCATAGAATGTGAATAAGAATGCAGACAGCATACTTTCACGATGGAAGGTGTATATATATATATATATATATATATATATATATATATATATATATATATATATATATGGGATAATAACTCCATAAGTTCTAATTGTTTTAATTGAGTTCATTAACTTTTTAAAAATTACATCGTTAGTCTTAGGCTGTTAAAATTGATAGATTTTGCTGACGTGTCGGTTACTTTAACTTGACCAGTGACGTGTTAGTTACTCCTGATTGAATATATATATAATAACTCCGTAAGTTCTAAAAGTTATATTTTTTTTCAATTAAGTTCTATATTTTTAATTTTTTTAATTGAGTTCATTAACTTTTTAAAAATTGTATCGTTAGTCTTAGGCTGTTAAAATTGATAGACTTTATTGACGTGTCAATTACTCCTCAAATTTCTTTTAACTTGACCGATGATGTGTTAGTTACTCCTGAAAGAATAACACTCTGATTTTTAGTTTTCATAGGGTTTTTGCCGCTTATCGACAAAATTGGTAGGAGGGGTGCTTTTGGTAAACCTTTAGGTACTTGTGCTAGAGTGGCCATTGGTCATGTTCTTCTCTCTCTGTTTGTTGCAAGGACAATAACAATCATTATGCTCAGAAGGCTCTCCAAATGCAAAGTTCAAGTTTCTTGGTTGCCAAATTTAGGAAGTGATGTTTCACCAAGTTCAACCACACTGATTATGTGAAGTTGAAGTCAGAAAACCGCAATGTGCCAGATGGTGTCAATGCTAAACTTCTTGGATGTCATGGACCGTTAGCTAAACATCAACCTTGAAGAGCATTTTCTGTTTAGGAGTATTGAGGAATCCTTTGAGGATATTGTTCATGTCTTTAAGGATACTATTTGGTCTGCTATCTTTATCTTTATTATAATATTTCTAGCTAGCATACTGTTTAAGTTTAAATTTAGCTGATGTGGATCTTTGGGATTTTTATGGTTTTAAATTTTTGAATGGAAATTATACCTTACTTGATTGTAGTATAAAAAAAATAATAGTAACACTGCAATCACATGAGTGTTTTAGCTTAGGTTTCCAGTTTGTAAAAAGAGATTCACCATGATGCAATAATTTATTACGGTTGTTGAAAAAATTCTCCCAAAAAATGGGAATAATCTCCCGAATATATTCTTGAAAATTAGGACATAAGGTTCTAACATGCTGCTGGTTTTGTTCTTATTTCCAATCAAATATGATAAACAAGAGCTCATTTTAGTCAGTGTTTAGAAAGGAAAATTACACAAACATATTATACACCCTCATGTGAGAAATATCTTATAGTCTCAACAATCAAAAGCAATGATTGTGCATCCAAAATAAATTAAAGAAGAAAACAAGCAGTAGAATATCACTACAAGAAAAAAAACGAATTAGAAATGGACAAATCCGTTTCTAATTCCGTAGTTATTTGCAAATAGCAACAGAAATATTCCGTTTCTAAAATGCTCCTTTCTAAATATTAGAAACGGAATTTTGATGTCCGTTTCTAATTTTTGTAACATATAAATTCCGTTTCTAAACAATAGCGACGGAATAGAAACGGAATTTCCGTTTTTAAATTTGTGAAATAGAAAGGGAATTTCCGTTTCAAATATGACATTAAAATAGTGATGGAAAAATTTTGCGACAAACTTAGAAAAGGAATTTCCATTTCTAATTAGAAACGGATTTTTTCGTTTCTATATTACAGAAAATAGCAAGCCAAATTAGAAATGAAAATAGCGACGGAAATATATAAGCATGCATATATATATATATATATATATATTTTTATTTATTCGAATAAATATATAAGCATATAAGCCTACATAAGGGATGGGGATCATTAATTTTTAAATTTTTATTAGGTTATACTTGATTTTAGAGATATAAAATGATTTTTTTTTTATTTGTACATGCAAAATTTAAACTTGAAAATCTCAAATAAGTTATTTTGATTGTTATTATTTTTAGGTGTAGAAACTATATTACTGCTATATTTTAAAATTTAATAATGAAAATATAAACGATGTTTTTAATTGTTGAATGAAATATTGAGGACTATAAAAGTATTTTCAGTTTTTGGATGATGTGTTTTCATATAATTATATTATTTATTTATATATTTTTAACTAATTCAGTGTTTTTATTATTTCATATGTTTTTTTTTTCATATTTAAAAATTTCATTTTACATTTTTTCATTAAAATGATTTAAATATTATAAATATTTAAATTCTAAAGCTAAAATTTTTTTATTTATATATTTTGTAATTTTAAACTTATTATATTTCTTTAATTTTAATATTCTATAAATTGTCATAATTCTTTTATATTAAAGATTGTATTCAAATGTAGTACTAAATGTCTTATATTTACAAGACATCATGTAATTATGTATATATTTTTTACAATTAAATATATTTTAAAAAATTATTTATTAATATTTTATTTTAAAAATTAATTATCAATATATTTATTAATATTATTTAATTAGCATTCGCTCCTAAAAAATTATATGTTGAATTATTAAAATTCATAATGTTTTACTATAAAAATATAAAAGTATTTTATTTTAAAATATATATTTTCTATTTTATCTAAAACATTATAATTCTATTATATCTAAAACATCACTCTTATATTTCATTCCATCAAAAAAGACATATTCTACTTTATCTAAAATATTTTATATGTATTTTATGTTGTAAAAAGTGAGGATTGGATTATAAACCGAATAAAATAAATTGCAACTAAAATAATTGAAATAACTTATATGAACATGTGCTAACAATGAATCAAAACCTAATAAAGAAAAATCAAATAATCAATTTGGTCAATTCAACCAAATTAATTTGTCGATTTCATTGAATAAGAAATGTTATTTTTCCAGATATAGAAATGAATTGATTGCTCAGACCCAGCCATTTCGTTCCTTGAGTTACAACTTTGACCGGCATTGCAAGAAAAAAAATCAACCTATAATATACTAAAAAACTAATAGGGGTAACTCTAATTAAAAGCATTCTGCCAAAATTTTAATAAATATCCTCCTTCATTCATCAATATAAAAAATATAAGAAATTCTAAAATTTTATACAAATTAAAAAAAAAAATCTTCAAATTCAACATGTTTCACGACTCTTTAACTTATTTTTATTTCCTATTCCACCTAAAATTGTCTTTTTTCAAATATAAAAAGAATAAATAAATGAGATTTGAAAATTTTGTGTAGAATTTAAATTTTATTTGTTAAAGGAATAAATGTCAATCAATAATTTAATTAGTAAAAATTTCAGAATATTTAACTATCACAAAATTAAATTTGTGCCCCAACTAATATTATTATAATTTTAAATTATAAGGATATTTTCTATTTGTAATTTATTTATAATCTTTTAAATCGAATAAAATTATTTATTTAATTATTTTACTACACGAACCCTTTAATAAAAATCAATTGAAAATCCGTAGAATATGAAGACTGCAGTTTATACACAGTGCGGATTCTCAACTGATTTTTATTTAGAGGTTCATGATTTTTTTTATATTAAGAAATTTATGATTTTTATTTTTGTAACTTTTTGATAGTCTATCAATTATTATTATTATTATTATTATTACACTGTAAACTATAAATATAATATTAACTTGTAATAATAAAATTAGTTTATATATGCTTTATCATAAATTTAAGGGAAATTGATCCAATATATCCTCAACTTTGGACCAATTTTCAATTTAATTCTACTTTCAAAGTTGCTTCAATTTGGTCCTCCAACTTTTCGATTTGTGCCAATTCTATCCAAACGACAATGGGGAGCTGACATGGCAAAAAGCGTATTACGTGGCATTCCTACGTGACTTACAAGCGTCTGACATGGCAAAAATGGTCTTACGTGGCCATCTTTTATTATCAATTCTATCCTCAACTTTTTGAGTTGTGTCAATTCTGTCCAAACATTTTCGAGTTGTGTCAAATCTATCCAGACGACAAATAAATTTTGAGATTTTTTAAAATTATGTTCATAATTATTTAGTTATGCATATAAAGACTATTTAGTTATAATTGAAAAATTAAAATTAATTGAATTAATTTAGCTTTTAGTGTTGAATTATGATAATAAATTATTTTCTTTTAAAAATAAAACGAAATTAAAAATTAATTTGAATTTTAATATTGTAATTAATATGTAAGGATTAAATTGAATGCCATGTCAGACGCTTATAAGCCACGTAGGAATGCCACGTAATACACTTTTTGCAATGTTAGCTCCCTATTGCCGTTTGGATAGAATTGGCACAAATCGAAAAGTTGGAGGACCAAATTGAAGCAACTTTGAAAATAGAATTAAATTGAAAATTGATCCAAAGTTGAGGATATATTGAATCAATTTCCCTATTTTATAAGGTGGTCTTGAAAGTTACATACTGTCCATGTCTTGCAGACTTTGACGATTATGTAAGACATGGACATGGATAATATGTAATTTTCAGGACCACCTTAATTATCAAATAATCCTTGTAATTGCTCAATTTAAATGTATTTTTTTCTTTTTTTTTTCAAATTTATTTTTAGGTTCACAAAATTTTATAACAAAATAAAATTTAATTACTCATATTTCATTTTTTTTTTTTTTTTGAGAAATTACTCATATTTCTTAAATCATATTTCTCATATATATATATATATATATATATATATATATATATACAAAATGGTCCCATTTATCTTTAACTATAAGCTAAATTTGTAAATAATCTTATCTTTCAATTTGTATCAGACAGTTAATTTTTTATTTTCTTTCACTTTTATTCAACTTTCAATTGACATGTATAATTGATGATGCGGCTTGTTGACATGTCAAAGATAGTGCTGATGGGGCAAGTAGGGGTAAGCAAAAATAACTAAAAATCGAATTGATTCGGTTCAGTTTAAATTGTAAAAAAATTTAGTTTGGTTTTTACTTTAAAGAACCAAAATATTTTCAGTTCGGCTCGGTTTTTATTGTAAAAAATATAATTAAACCGAACCGAATTAAATTTGTAAAATATTTTAAATTATATGATGTTTATGGTTTGATTTGATCGGTTTATCACTAATAATTCGAAATAAATTAACAATATCATTTTTATAAATATAAAAAACTAATAATAATAATAATAATAATAATAATAATAGATCTTATAAATATTATTAAAATAGTGCAAAATTATATAAATCCAATATGTTTAAAATTACAAAAATAAAAAAGTCAAACCGAATAAACTGATCAAATCGAACCGAACTAATTCAGTTTGGTTCAATTTGGTTTTGACCCTTATTCAGTTCAATTATTTTTAAATATTTTCAGTTTAGTTTGATTTTATATATTTTTCAATTGAACTGAACTGACCTTTTTTGTTTTGGTCTTGATTAAAATGACATTGTTTGAATCTCCTTGCCCCTTCAACAACTTGTTAGCAAGTCACGTCAACAATTACACATACCAATTGAAATTTGGATAAAATTGAAAGAAGTGAAAAAGTTAACTGTCTAAATTAATACAAATTAAAAGATATGAGCATTTAGAAAATTGACTTACGATTAAATGGAACTATTTTTCTAATAAAATAATAATGACCATCATTTGATTTAAAAGATGATAGGTGGTGGTTATTTTATAAAAATTAGGGGCCTGTTTGATTTAACTGTTTATAGCAGCTGATAGCTGATAGCAGTTGCAAATAACTGATAAATATAAACTGTTTGGTAAAATTTTGTTAACTATTGCTATTTGTATGTCAAATGACCATTAAGAATAAAATTTATTTATAAATGTAATTTCATATATTTATTGTAATATCTTTTTAGTTATGCAAATTATTTAAAATATATTATAGTAATAAATAATAATCTATTGTCTTTAATTTATATATTATTAAAATAATTAATAGAAATTATTTAAAAATAAAATTTAAAATATAAATATTATTGTATAATTTTTTAAAAAATAATTACATGTATAAATGTTATAATTATTTAATTGCTAATTATAATTTATAAAATATTTATTTAATTATGAACTATAAAAAATTAATTACGTACATTTAATTTAAATGAAGTTATTTGTTATTAGTTATTTTTAATAAGGGTAAAATAGTCTGAATAAAAAATAAATACAAATCAGCTATCAACGGATGAGATATTATTAAATTAGAAGCTGTTTTGAATAAAATCAGCTATCAACTATTGATTTTAAAATTTTATCAAACATTTAAAAAATAGCGAATTGAAGAAAAACCTTTATCAGCTACCTCAATCAACTAAATCAAACGTCCCTAAAAAAACAGAAAAAAGTGCCTTTGGTTTATCAACAACCTTTTAAATTAACAAAAAAAATTCATTATCATTTATCAACAACCTTTGGTTTCTCGTTCAAAAAAAAAAAAGCCAACCTTTGGTTTCAAGTGATAATATAAATTCCAGTTGTAATGTATGCAGTCATATTAAACAGTTATAAAAATTTTTATTGTCTTTATATTTTCTAAGCGACATTTTAAATTTAAACTGTGATGTACACAATTACTCTAAATAATTGTTAAAAAAATTTTACTTTCTATTAAAATTAAACTGGAATATTAAAATCATTTTCAATGATTAAAAAAATCCTTTACAATCATTATTTTTAACCACTGCTTAAAAATTGTGTAATGTGGCCAAATAAGTTTTTGGTCCATGATATATTGTTTTTAAAATGGGATACTCGACCATCAGAGTGAATGCAATGACCTGTTTGGTTTATTAATTTTCAACTATTAAACTATTTTAGCATTTTTCTTATAAAATGCTAGAAATAATTTACTTCATATATCATATTTTGCTTGTAAATATTTTAAATATTATAATTAATTATCAGTGAGAAAGTAGACAAGTGATCACTCATTTCCAAGAATATTCTAAGATGTAGAATTCTAATTTTATCGTTATCAATTTAAAAAGAGATGATTGCTCTAGATTATATAGTCCATCAATATTTAAGTGATATAACTACTTTATTAATTAAAAAAATAATATAATTAATTAATATATTTAAAATTTTAATAAGATCAAATATATATTTATTCATAAAAATAGTGATTCTAAAACTAAATCACCAATGAATTCGACTAGTCGATTGAAATTGACTTATTTATTTATTTGTTAGTTTATTTTTTTATTTAGTAACCAGTTTGATATGATGTTAGACAGTGATAACTTTATAATTTTATTTAGCCCATTGAAATCAAAGTTCATACCTACACCACCTTAGCATTGGATGTGCGAAATAAAAATAGGTAAATTTTAACTAAATTAATTCTATCAGAATAAAATCAAAGTTTTTTCCCTTTTGTGCTCTCTCTCTCTATTTATATTTTTTCCTCTTCATCTTCTCCATTGCCTTTATACTTGAAACTTTGAGCTATTGACCTTAAAATGGAGCAGTTAGTGGAAGCTAGTGAGACAGGAAATATTGATGGTCTGTATGCAGCTATTCGAGAGAATCCAAATGTTTTGGCTCAAATTGATGATGTTCCATTTGTGGACACCCCATTACATATAGCTGCAGCTGCTGGACATATCCAGTGCGCCATGGAGATTATGAAACTAATGACATCTTTTGCAGCCAAGCTAAACCCAGATGGGTTTAGCCCAGTCCACCTCGCTTTGCAAAATAATCATATTCAATTGGTGACCATGCTAGTGAAAGAGAACAGTGACCTTGTTCGTGTCAAAGGAAGAGAAAACAAGACCGTCTTGCATTATGTGGCTGAGAAAGGAGATAATCCTGATCTTTTAAACAAATTCTTATCCATTTGCCGAAAATCAGTATTTGATGTGACCATTAGAGATGAGACTGCTCTGCATGTTGCTTTGAAAAATGATAAGTTTGAAACTTTTGTGCTCCTTGTTCGTATGCTTCAATTGGGCTCTCATGACGAGGCTTACTTGAAGAAGAGGATTCTCAACTGGATGGATGTGGAAGGAAACACTATCTTGCATATAGCAACCTCTAAAAATCAACTCGAGGCAAGTTCAGTTATCATTGCTCTGCATTTGTTCTTCTTTTTAACTTGTTAATTAAATCTATTTTTGCATTTATTTTTCTAACTCTATGCAACTAATTTTGATTGGGATGTTTCCTTGATACTGCACATAGCTTGTACAATTGCTAATAAGCTGCAAAGTCGATATAAACGCAAAGAACGTTGAAGGATGCACAGCTTTGGACTATGCACAAGATGAAAACCAGATTGAGATTAGGGAATTGTTGTGCAGTGCTGGAGCCGTAAAAGCTTCTTCGATCCCTATCATTGATACCTCCTCAATTTTCCTTAGGTATATTAATTAGTAACAGAGTATATGTTATAAAAGATTCTAAAGTATTAGTTAAATGATTCCTGTATTAATTCAGTCAATTATTTACAATTTAGAACAATTTGCAATCTGATAAAAAATTAACAAAAAAGATGCACATATATTACATGAGTGTCTTTTTTTTTTTTTTTATATAATTTCGATTAAAGGTGTAAATTGTTTTAAAATTACGATTACAAGTAATTTGTTAAATTAAAACATTTTTGTTAAATTTTAAAGGTGGAAATAGATTTATAAAAAAATTTCGAATCTGATTTTTTATACCGATGGCAGAACGGACCAGAAATTGAAGATGACAGCTGAAATAGGAGATATCAATGCCTTGTATTCAATCATTGAGGAAGATCCTTATGTCTTGGAGCAGATCGATCAGTCACCATTTTTGGATACGCCTCTTCATACTGCTGCGTCTAGAGGTCATACCAAATTTGCGTTGGAGGTCAATAGGTTAAAACCATCATTTGGCGGGAAGCTGAACCAAGACGGACTTAGTCCTCTGCACTTAGCCTTTGGCAGCGAAAATTCTGAAACTGCCATTCGTCTACTTGAAGAGGACGGGCATCTTGTCCGTGTCAAAGGAAAAATGGGTAAAACTCCTTTGCATATAGCAGCTGAACGAGGGAAACTTGATCTTATTGCAGAATCTTTGGCTGCCTGTCCCTTATCTATTGAAGATGTCACTGACAATAAAGAAACTGCGCTGCACACTGCAGCAAAAAATGATCAAGTGGAAGTTGTGGAAGTCATATTAGGATGGCTTGAGTACGCTGGAAATTATGCTGTGGTGGGATGGACCGACAATGAAGGGAACACCGTGTTGCATATTGCCAGTCTAAGGAATCAAATTAAGGTTACTATTTTTTTTTCTTTTTTTGTTAATATTGAGGAAATTGTAATATATTTGCTGACCATTGTTGTAATGTACAATTGCAGGTGGTGAGGCGTTTGAAAAGCTTTTCGAAGGACAATCCCTCATTTTTTGCTTCTTATTATTTTTATTTTTTTATTTTTATTTTCAGTGATTTTATCCCTCTTATAAATGGATACCGTCTACAAAGCTCAAAAAAATTGCTAAGCTCTAAGAACTTGGAAGGTCTGACAGCTATGGATATTCTAGAACGAGATGAGAAATTGAAAAGACATGAAATTGAAGAGATGCGAAATTATGCTGAATGGTTTGAGGAAAACAAAGATTATAGCAGTGCAGAATATTTAGGGAGAAAGATTTCAACTTGTAAGAAACTGGTAATCCGTTCTTTACATTACAATTCGCAGATCTCGGATCAAACTCGCGGTGCAATACTTACTGTCGCTGTATTAATCGCAACGGCTACGTACCAGGCTATTCTCAGTCCTCCTCGTGGTTTTTGGGCGGCTGATCCATCTTCACCTTCCTCTAATGTTACCGATAGCATCAACAATGTAATTACTGATGACCACAGTCCGGGCACTTCTGTTATGGACAACTTTCAGTGGAACTGGTTTTATATATTTAATACATCAGCTTTCCTTGTGGCGATAAAGACGATTACTGATCTCCTTTCTTCTGGCCCTATTTCTACTACATGGCTTGTATTTCCACTTGTTTCTTGCTACATTGCTTCACTGGGTTTCATCAGTCCCATTAACGCATTTCCAACTTCTTTCATCATTTCTATATTTGGGAGTTTACTCATTTTCAAGGACATCGTGAAGCAAGTTTATCTTAATCGCTGCAAAAAGGTGGTCAAGAGGCTTCAATCAAAACACCGCCCTGAAGGATGTAACCATTAATTCGTCATTGCAAGCAAATGCACTATTGTTCGTACATTGATCTGGGCAATGTATAATTTTCTTAGTTGTATAAAATTTTAGCTGCTCAGAGATTACTGCTGGTTGAAGTTGGGTATGCTCTGTGTAGAGTTTATAAAAATTAGCTGTTCAATACGGTTTTGAGTTGAGTTACTGTAGGCTGTGATAGAAACTTTAGCTGCAACACCTAATTATTGATACATAATCCTCTGTACATCCAACACCTAATGATACATAATCCCAGTTATTTGCTAAAAAAAGATTAATTAATAGGAATGACCTTCCTAAAAAAATCTGTATTACTTGATACACCCCATAATTATTTGATTGTTAAGTCTTTTTCCTCTCTAATACTATATTTCCAGAATTACTTTGTTCAGTTGTTTTCTGCTATGATACAATATGAAAATTTCATGAGTCGTAGAAATTTTATGAGTCTTGAAAATATTATTCGACACTCGTACTTGTAAATATCTAAATAAAATTAGATTCATTTATGTTTAAAAAAAATTGTAAAATTCATTCACATTCCAACAATACACCAAATGATATGTATGATAATTGGCCCTTGCGTGTGCATGAGAGCGGTCCTTGTTTTGAACACTTGATGCAATATATATATTTGTTTTCGTGGATGATGAAAATTCGTAATCTCCTCTCTGGCGGTACTCCTATTACTTGTATTGCCGCTTGTTTAAATGCTACACTTGTGCCATGAGTTTAATCTCGCCTTCTACAAGAATAGGCCAATTTGCAATTCTTCTATAGCTTCGCCCATTATTCGATCTTCTATAGCTTCACCCAAACTAATTAACAAGTCATTCTCTCTCCATTAACTGCTACATGCCATTAATATCTTTTGAAAAGTCGATTTTCAAAGAAGTTATTACTCGACTAGTAGTGTATTATACATAATGGATAATCATCCTTTATTCACTCTCATAAAATCTATCGGACTTCAACTAATCTAATTTAATTTAGAAAATACCACAAAATCTAACTAATTTAAAGCGATTTTATGTACCATAATTCGAACTTAAAATATCTCTTAATTAAGAACAACCCCAATATGAGCTATTGTTTGGTTCAATTTTTTTTTTTTCCAAACAAATACACTATTACTGTTCCATTTCATGTCCTCCATCCACTTCCCATAAAATGAAGCATTTAGTGGAAGCTAGTCAGACAGGAAATATTGATGGTTTGTATGCAGCTATCCCAGAGAATCCAAATGTTTTGGCTCAAATTGACATTCCAAATTCATTTGTGGTGCTATTGTGCTTATAGAGTCTTAGTTCTAAAATATTAAATTTATCAAATGGCATCTTTTGTGGGAAATCTTAATCAATTAATCTTGGTTTCATTTTTTATTTCATTTCTCTTTTCAAATGCAACCATATGAACACAACAAACTGACCAAGTAAAACATCATTATTCTCTAGTTTATTTGGACGGAGGTGGTGCCTTCTCAAGTCCAAAATTTGATTGTTGCTTGTATTTTAAGTGTCAATTTAGCCTAAATAATCGCCTGAAAAAGGAAAAAATAAATAAATAAAATCAATATCTCTGTCTTAATTATGTCTTTTATTCTTTATCCATAATTGATGCTGAAGGTAGCTTGTTGCTTACCAAGCCATCCACTTGAGAAGCTAGTCGCTAGAAAGAAGCGACGAGGAAGCGAAGCTGTACTATGATACAATATGAAAATTTAGAAATTTTATGAATTTTAAAAATATTATTCGACACTCATATTTGTAAATATATAAATAAAATTAGATTCATATGACATAAAATTAATTCATTTATGTCTAAAAAAGATTGTAAAATTCATTCACATTCCAGCAATACACCAAATGATATGTATGAAAAATTGATGGTTTGTATGCAGCTCTCCGAGAGAATCCAAATGTTGTGGCTCAAATTGACATTCCAAATTCATTTGTGGCGCTATTGTAATCTTAGTTGTTAAAAAACATCCACCATGGAACTGTTTTTGCTTAAAAGATTTTTTGAATTTGACCTGCGGTATATTAAATTAGCTGTTAAAAATTTTTTAATGCCCTTAGTTGTGCGAATTCAATGGGTTCTAAATATCAAAATCATTAATGATAAAAAATAAAAAAAATATATAACAGGTAGACACATAAATAAATCAACGAATTCCGCTCAACTAATCAAGTTCATTGATGAGTAACGGTTTAAATAATGATCAGTCAAAAGGATTTCAATTTTTTTTATTTAAACCACCAGTAACTTAAATTCATTGGATTATATCTCATCCAGTTTTATTCAGATAGAACTATAAGGACTGGCAAAATCTCCCAACAACACTAGAATTCGAATCCAAAACTTAATTTAAGCGATAACAACTCACTGCCGGCTAATTACAATGTTGTAAAGGAATTTAATCTTTTATAAACGCAAAAATTATTTGTTGTGTGGAAAAGTCTATTTTTCCAACATCACTTAATCAAGATAATATTATAATAATGAAAAACATGGTTCAACGAGTGTATATATGATTATATATTAAGCGTAGTAGTTTTTTAGGTTGGTTTATGCATGTTTTTGGTGTTTATTTTTTATAATTTAATTATTTCTATGTTTATGTTTATATTTATGTTTTTTTATGTTTATTTTTATAATTTTTAGATGGCCAT
>CATIWK010026943.1:0-10592 GCA_949634005.1 Mallotus japonicus | reverse complement strand
AAAAAAATTGTATTTTAGCAGCACTCGGAGGGAGACTTTCTTATTTTTGTTGTTTGTTACAAACTTACAACTAGACAGTACAAAAAGTCTGCCTAAAATTGCTCCAACTTCTTTATATATATATACTGCATGGTCCAAGATTCGATTATCATTTATATGCATCAATAAATAAAGAGAAGAAGAAGCATTTGATTTATATACGAAGTGTAGAATTACAGCTACAGCAGTAACAGCTTAGAAACAGGACTCCACTCTCTCTTTATTTTTTTTTGCCACTCGTAGTGAGCATTTCAAGAAAGGGAGAACGGTACAGAGAAAGTCTGGTTCCGGTTCTTAATTTGCATTTCTTGAAAGTTGGAGAAGTAAAGGTCAGGTCTTTTTGCCCATCTTTTTTCATATCCATGCAAATCTTTATCTTTTCATTTTTTATACTTCTGGGTATTGTTTGTTTTGCATTTTCTATTCAAAAATTTTGTTCCTTTGCTCATAATAATTTTTTTTTTGTTTAGTTGGCTTATATATATATATACAGCAGAGGAAGAGAGAAGAAAGAAATGGCGGGTCCTTTATCGTCATCATCATCTGGGCATCCACAGTTCATTGCTAGCACTGGAAATAGGAGTTTTTCCAATGCACCACTTATTGAAAATTCAGATTCTCCTGATCAAATCGTTGTTCCTGATGTAATTTATGTTAACTTTTTATCATCTTTAATTCTGGGTTAATATGTTTTCCCTTTTACTTGGGTTACTATAAACTGGTGCAGTTTCGAGTGATTTCCATTTGTTTATCTATTAGTGCAGTTGTTTATGTTATCAGTGTAGTTTGCTAATGGTCAAGAGATTTTTTTTTTTTTTCAAAAAAAATCTTGGTATTGGATTTCAATTGCCTAAGGATACTGATGTCAAGAAACCAGATTGTTTATTCAGGTTCAGTAATTTAGCCAAGTTTAAGACACTTTTTAAGGCTGCTTTCGATTTTTCTATATTTGATAAGAATCAAAAGCAGATTTTGCTTCTTTGGACTTTGGCTATTTAAATAAGATGGGGATTTTTACCTGTCTGGTTGAAAAATTTATCTGCTGATGATACCTACTTGGCTACTTCAACTTACTGCTACAAAAGTCATTTTTGATGGCTTTTGTTTTTTTTTTTTTCCCCTTTCCCTGCTATTTTAAAATAATAGTGAGACTTGCAATTACTTATCCCTCTTTTGATCTTTGACTTGATTGACATGAGAGAAAAATTAAATATGATGCTTGGTAAGAGTTTGGTGGAGATTTTGATGGCTTTAAAGCTTAGCTTTTAAAATAGGATAAGATCTATACCTTTAGCTTTTTCTCACAGTGCTCATATTAAAGTCGTTGTTTTTTTTTTTTTCTTTTTGCTTATATTTTACTGTTGTGTCATTTTCTTTGGAACAACCTGATATGAGTTAGACTGTGTACTGGATTACTCAGTTTTTAAAATACGATTATTTGAAATAACTCTTTCGACATAATTTTAAGAAATTCAAGTCAAATTGACAATTGTATATTCATAGATATATTGTATATGGAGATCTGCTGAAGTCTTTCAAAAATTTGTAGCCTGTGGATATGACACACCCCTAAAGCTTTTGTTTCTTTCAAACATCATAGATTATACTAAAAAATGAACTAACTGATATTAGTCTCAAGAAATTTTTGCAGAAGGTAGCATATTCAATGATAAATAATACTTGACGATATCAACATGAATTCAGTTGGCAGAATGGAAATTTTTAACTGGGAGTGTTTAGTTTTTAGTAATCAATGGAGTATGGACTAGTAGGTTGAAGAAACAGAAGGATTAAAATAGAAGTTTGATCTTTAGTCATAACAATGTCTCTCTTCTTTAAGCGCTACTATAGATAGATTATGTCAACAGAAGAAAAATGTTTTATTTTCTGATGCTGTAATCTCCATTTCTGTCTACAACTTTTAGGCGAAAAATTCAATGTGGTAGAGGATAAAAGTTATATTGGCTAAGTTACCATGAAATATAAATTTAAAATTGCTTCAAATTGGGGCCTTCTGCAAAACTAAGATCACTGCTATGTTTCTCTGTACGCTGATTCTACAAAACTAAAAATAGGCAAATCCATGTAGGAAAATTCGGATTTAGTACTTAGAAATCAAGCAAAGTGTTGCAGTGATCTTTCTTTATTTTTAGAAGTAGAAAAATAAAGCAAACCAGCTGATATGGAGAATGTTAGTAGGGAAAAGATGTTAGTTACTATAAGAATTGACAAAATATTTTGTACGTATTCATTTTAAGTTTTCCCTCGTATAGAAGAGTGTTGGCTTCAGCAAATATTCAATGACTTTTATCTTATACATTCAGTGTTGAAATGCTTCTATCTGGCATTCTTTCTTTGATTTTGTTGTTATAAATGTTAAACATATTTGCTTTTTGTTGCATAATCCCCTCGTATATTTTTTAATGGGAAAGTAGTTGATTGAAGTAATTTACACTTTGTCTCTGCAGAGGAAAAGCTGGAAAAACCTGTTTGCATATATGGGACCGGGGTTCCTTGTTTCTATTGCTTATATTGACCCTGGAAATTGTGAGGCCAAAAATTTCCAAATTTCTCTAGTGCTATGACATAGCTACTAATAGATAATTGTATTCACTGATTTTTCTGTGCTAACCCGCAGTTGAAACTGACCTACAGTCTGGAGCACAATACAAATATGAGGTACATTTATTTTTGTCTTAATGAAGTTATGTTCTCTTCATGTTTACTAACCAGTTTTCTAGTGTAAGATTGGTAGTTCCAATTTTTGCATCATGGAAAGTCTCAGCTGGCACATGGTTCTTCTGATTATCTGTACAGTTTATGAAGTAACTTTATACTCTTTGAAGTTGTTTGCACCATGAAAAAGTGGACGTTTATTAGTCTATTTAGATTCATTACAGGTGTCCAATAAAAATAGACTTGAACTCTGTAGATGTGTGTTTGTGACTTGACGTGTAATCTTCTTTCCCAGCCAATTAATTGTAACAGAATGATGTTTAAAATATTTTACTCTAATTCTTTGAGGTACATCCTTGCTTTTCCTGAAGGAAGTTTTATATGTTTACAGTTACTTTGGATCATACTAGTAGCCTCCTGCGCTGCTCTTATTATTCAATCTCTTGCTGCCAATTTGGGGGTTGTTACTGGTATGCATTCATCTATATCTGCCAGCTATAGCACATTTTTTCTTCTATTTCTTATATGCCGGTATTGATTTCTGTTTTTCCCCTATTGTTGATATGTAACTATAGGAAAGCATTTAGCTGAACACTGCAGATCTGAATATCCTAGGGTGCCAAACTTCATCCTTTGGGTTCTTGCTGAAATTGCCATTGTAGCATGTGATATTCCTGAAGGTAAGTTCATTTCTTGATGTTTTCATCCACGCTCAAGCATGATTAATGTCTTGCTATGAGCTTTCAAATTTTATGTTGTTAATATTTTGGAGAATATTTTTACATATGCATGCGCAACTAGTGTGTCTGTGCATCTGTGCATATCCAATGAACTTTTAAGAAGTTATAGCTAAACTGATATTGCTACCTGTTTATTTGGTACTTTTTATCAAGATTTTTAGTGCTTCAGTGTGTTCTGACTGACGTTTCCTTGTTTTCAGTGATTGGTACAGCCTTTGCGTTGAACATGCTTTTCAAAATTCCAATTTGGATTGGTGTTCTTCTGACTGGGCTTAGTACATTGATGCTTCTAGCATTACAGCAATATGGGGTACTTTTCTCTTTTTTCCTTTATAGGCCATATATCTCAGAATTGTTAAGTAAAATTTACTCTTGCCCTTCTTTTTCTCTTCAATTCATAAGACATTGCTTTGCATGAACATCCCAGCTTTCCTACTATAATGATCCAATAATTTGGTCTTATAGGTTCGGAAGCTTGAATTCTTAATTGCTTTTCTTGTATCCACAATGGCTGCATGCTTTTTTATGGAGCTTGCCTATGCAAAGCCTGCTGCGTCTGAAGTTCTGCATGGGCTTTTTGTCCCCCAGCTTAAGGGAAGTGGTGCTACTGGACTTGCAATTTCACTTCTTGGTGCCATGGTTATGCCGTAGGTGTTTTAGCATAACTTTTCTTCCTATCGACTAATAGTTCCTTCAATTTGAAGTTCTTATCATCAGTGGCTTTTATTGCGGTGATATAGGCACAACCTCTTCCTTCATTCTGCCTTGGTGCTATCCAGGAAAATCCCTCGATCTGTTCGTGGTATAAAGGTAAGGTGTTAACTAGCTGGTATTAATCTTAATCATTTGGAAGTGTTTTCCAGTGCATGAACGTGTGCATATGCATGTGTATGAAACTACTCTGGAGTGAGTTGTGCAAATGTGCAATAAGGTTTATCAATATTCTGGCATAAATGTCCTCCAATGTTAGAAGTGGTTGAAAGTAACCATTTTCATTTGCCTTGTGCAATTTTGATCGTCCTTATCAACAGGCTGATGTATTTGTTTATGTGCCGATATTTTGATAACAAAATTTAACAGCGTAGTCACATTTTGACTTTATTGCTCTCGACCTTCTAGTCAGTAACTTTTCATCCTTTGATGTTATGAATACGTACATCAGCATTTAAAAGTTTCAAGAACTCTTGAACATGTATAGGAATTACAAAAGCAGCCTTGATATCTAGGGAGGATTTCCTCCAAGAAAAAGAGAAAGAAAAGGAAAAGTTACTTTTTATTCTTTTGTAGCCAATTATCTCTACCCTTCCTAGAAAAATGTGATTTCATTGTTGCTGCTCTATCATTTCTTAAAGGCCTATTCAGACAATGTTAAAGTTGTTAGGACACCATTACATAATAATATTTTAACATTGGAAAGATCTTGAATCATGATTGTGATAATTTTGTTTGACATAGAAATTGTTACCAACTGGCTCAATTCTTGGTTGCAGGAGGCTTGCAGATTTTACTTAATAGAAAGTGCCTTTGCTCTCTCAGTGGCCTTTCTCATTAATGTTTCTATTATATCTGTAAGTGGTGCTGTTTGCAATTCCCCAAATTTAAGTCCTGAAGATCAGTCGAAATGTGAGGACTTGGACTTGAACAAGGCTTCCTTTCTGCTTAAAGTAAGTGACCTGCTATATTTTACAATGATTTGATTATATTTTATAATCCTGATATTTGTTTTGTGCTAGAAAATTCGAATCTTATACCATATGTTACAATTTACTTTTCTTCTGAATGTACCATCAATTCAGAACTGCTTTGATGTTTGTTTCTCGGTTTATAGAATGTTTTAGGTAGTTGGAGTTCAAAACTTTTTGCAATTGCTTTGCTAGCATCAGGCCAGAGTTCAACCATAACAGGAACTTATGCAGGGCAATATGTCATGCAGGTACTTGCTAATGACCCTATGAAATTGTTGTCTTTAGGTCAATGTACACAAATTACTTGCTGTAAGTTAGCTAATTTCACTTTAATAAGGCGTTATGGTAGCATTGTAAATTTTGTTGGATAATTTTCTCTTTTCATCTAATATGTCATAGGAATTAGTGCATTGGAACACTTCATCATTATTTTTATCAATCAACTGAATCATCTCAGAGATTTTGTATAGGACTTTAGTAGTCTCTTGCTTGGTTACTTTTTTCCTTCACTGCTGTTTTATTCTGTTATTTCATGGAATATTCTATATATTTCTTATTCAGGGTTTCTTGGACCTACGATTAGTACCATGGGTACGAAACTTTCTAACTCGATGCTTGGCCATAGTTCCAAGTTTAATTGTTGCACTTGTTGGTGGCTCCTCCGGGGCTGGAAGGCTAATTATTATTGCATCGGTAAATTATGCTCACCTCCAAAACTAATCTACTTCTAGAACAGTGTGCGCACTTTTTTTTTAAAGTTTCAGTCCTTTATTGATATCCATACAAGGTGTACATGGAACAAACATTAGTAAGGTGTATATGGGGACCTGTTTCACCGCGTTTAACTGACAAATTCACATTTGATGGTGTGTTGCAGATGATTCTTTCTTTTGAGCTTCCTTTTGCTCTCATTCCACTTCTCAAGTTCACCAGTTGCAAAACCAAGATGGGTGCATATGCTAACTCATTTGTGGTATGATGTTATTTCGATCAAGTTTTATTCTGGATTCAATCATGCAGTTTGTTTTGCCATTAAATTTGAGAACACTTCTGCATTTTGTGTGTTTGGTTTAAATGAAAATTCACTTGAAATTTTGCGATATATTTATTTTGAGCATGGTATAGATGATAGTTTGGAACATTTAACACTTACTTTTCAGGGTATGTCATATCTGCATCTTCACCCATATTTTATGACTGATTTATTATATCCAACTTCACAGATTTCAGCTCTCACCTGGGTCATTGGTTCCTTAATCATGTCAATAAATGTCTACTACCTCGCAACCGGCTTCATCAAAATTCTCTTGCACGGACATTTAAAAAGCGTGGCTGCTATCTTCCTTGGAATATTTGGATTTGGAGCAATGGCATTGTATTTGGCTGGTATTGCATACTTAGTTTTTCGCAGAAACACCAAAGCTTCTCATCTTTTAGCACTAACAACACCTGAAAGTCGGCAGATGGCAGCTAATGAGTCCGGCGAAGGATCAGTGCCTAATCTCCCTAGAGAAGACATAGTAAACATGCAGTTACCTCAACGGCCAACCGAAGAAGTTGACCGATAAGTGCAATCTTAGGAAAGCCAGATTATCTAGTGGCATTTGCTGATTCTCGGTGATCAATAGCAATAAATTAGTTAACTAAATTTTGGTGCAGAACATTTTTCTTCTTCTCAAAGGGTTTTTACGGTTGCTGAAACCATACATCCATTGCATAGAAGTTAAAAACTGATCCTTTAGATAGCCTATTGTGCAGTCTTGCTGCCCCCTTTTTTTTTTTTTTTTTTTTTTTTTGCTCCTGGTGGCCATTCCAATGCCACTTTGGGGAGAGAACAGGGGAAGTGGGGATCTGAACCTACGCCCTCAATCTTCCCATATCACACGCTTTAGCCGATAGGCTACATAAGGAAACTATTATACAATTTCGCTGAGCTGATGCTTTACTAATTCATAATTAATTTACACCTCAATTAAAATTATATTTCTTTTAGCATATTTTAAGGTATATTTTTCAATATTGGTTTGGGTCACTATTAAAAAAAAAAAACCAAACTTAATTGATAAATATATTAAAATTTAAAGAGTAAAATTGTACATTTTTTCATTAAAGCTATGGTATTTTGAAATTGAGTACTATATTCGTAAGTCTCATTGAATTTTTTAGTCTTACAAAAAAAATAATAATAATCTGGACTAAGTTCATGAATGTAGAATGTTCAATAATTGATACATATTTAATATTGAATATAATTATTTCATTTACACTCTAATATAGTGCGGGAAAAAAAATTATATCATAGGCATAAAATGCAAAATGTTTATTTATTTATTTTGCATATGATATTTTTAGTATCTTGTAGTCATAGATTATTTTAAAGTTTGGGCCAAATGAATTTACAAGAGGTTAAAATGTTTAAACTTTTTATTGGTTAATTAATTGTACATAAACTTTTTGGACGGACACACTCTTTCACAAAATTATGATAATTTTGTAAAAGTATGTTAATTCATATAACTCGATTTGGGATCTTGATTATTTATGAGATAGTTAAATTTATAATTTTTGAAAAGTTTTTAATATTTTTGGGTTGAGTTGGCAATTTATGTAAATGGCTAGTCTAAAATATTGTTGAGACGTGTATAATATATAAATGAACAATCTAAACATGACCTATTTAAATTAAACATCTTAAAATTTTAATTCTAAGATGAACATACCTGTTAAACAAGTCACATGATTGATCTGTCTAACTCTTTTACTAAGTTGAAATTTTTTAAATATATATTTTCAAAAAATAAAATACATATATTGTATATCAATCTAAAACTTTTATAAAATATCATAATTTAAAATTAATTTGTTATTCTATTTTATTATTAAAATGGTCAACAGGTCAAATTGGATCTCAAATTATGTCTCCATGTTAACATTAGATTTTAAAGTTTTTTTTTTTTTTGTCATAATAGGAATTTTTTTCTTTTAAAATTATATCATATTCAACCTTATCTTTAAACTTTTTTACAATTAAATCCTATAAGTCAAATAAAAATTTAATTTTAATGGTTAATTAAGGAAACATTATTTATAATAAAAATAAATTTATGAATTATTTAAAATATATATATATATATATATATATCACCTAATTATAAAATTTTAAAACCTACATACTGATTTTTTAATTTTAAAATTTTTTAACTTTTCTTAAAAATTTATTTAAAATTTCCCTTAAAATGTTATAAACCCAAAAAAACTTTAAAATTTTACAATTAAATGATATATATTTCAAAAAAAATTCATCAATTTTAATCATTAATTTAAATAACTTTTGGTTAGTCAACTTTTAAAATTAAATTGATGAACAAAATTTTATTATTGAACTGTTAAAAATAAATTATGAATAAAATTGATGAATTTTTCATATGTATATCCATTAATTCTAAAGTTTTAAAAATTTTAAGTCTAAAAATTTTTTAAAAAAAATTTAAAAATTTTATAAACGTTATTATATAGGATTAATTTTTTAAAAAAAACTTTATAATTAGTGATATATATTTTTTAGAAAAAAATGTCAATTTATTTATTAATTTAAATAATTTTTACTAATTAACCATTAAAATTAAAAATTTATTTGATTTTTTAGAACTTGATTGTAAGAATTGTTTTTAAGATAAAGTTCAATATGATGCAATTTTAGACGAAAAAAGTTTCTATGAGGACAAAAAAATGACTTTAAGGTCCAATGTTAACTTTGGGGTATAGTTAAAGGTCCAATTTAACTCTTTAGCCTTATTAAATTTATGTTAAATACATATATATACTTGGATTTATTAGTAAAATTTAAAATCAATTAATTTTAAAAATATTTATTCATATTTATTTGTACCATAGTTCAAAAAAATATATTTATTTGCACCATAAATTACATGTTAATTTATTAACTTATTGATCAGATGGATCAATTCATTTAAATTTAAAAATTTTATTGTGTCATAAATACTATATTAAAATGCTAATCGGTTTGATTATATGCTGGATTGTTTAATTATATGCTGGATTGTTTAATTAGATTGTGTTAAAATTTACCAATTTTTCTTTTTAGTCTATATAAAATATCAAAAAAGTATACAAACAATTTTCTTTGGAAGTGAAATGTGTTTAACTGTATTAAAAAATAAAAATTTTAAATGTGTGATAAATTAAATAAAAATTTAAATATATAACCGAACAATTAGTAAAAATTTAAGTCTATATATATATGTACTTATTAGGGATAAAATATTTGGAGCGAGAAAAAAATATAAATAGTATTTTATGGTTAGACTTTTTTTAAACTATTGGTGTATTTCTTTTTTTGACATCTAAAAGTATTTGATTTATATTGTAATTAAAATATTTTTTGATTTATTGGAGTCTAATTAAGTTAAGATTTGTACGTTACATAATAGGGTTATGTAACCCTTCCTTATAAAGCATTCATCCTAAAAAGGTGATAAATTTTAGAACGAAAAAATTCAAACTTTATCTTTTATTCTTCTCATTCCAAATATAATGTAAGAAGACGAACCAAAATAGATCTAATTGACAATGTTATAAAAAAAAAATCTAATTGACAATAATATTATTAGTTAATAGAATAATAAAATAAAGGATAAAATTTGATGTTCACGATACAAATAATATGTTACGAAATTGTAAAATTATTATTTTTTATATCTATTAAATGGTCACCGAAAAGTTGGAGATAAAAATGAAAAAATATTTATTGTTTAGCGACCCAAGACATATCTTGAACTGTGACTAGGGGTGAGCAACAACTATTTAGAACCAAAAATTTGGTTCTGTTTGATTTTTTTTTTCATTTATAAATTTTTAGATGGAATAGAACGGAACTAAAATCAAATTAATATTATGTGTATATAAATAATACGAAAATATCTTAATTCTCTAGCTGTAGTAAAGTGGTAAGCGTATTGTTTTCCTTACTCATTTATTTGCTCCTAAACATGAAGTGACATGTAGGGCAGAGCATCGGTCAGGTTGGGTGGAGAAAATGGCGAACCAATCGGGTATGGGGGAAGGAAATTGTTCAGTCGAACCGAACCGAAGTGCATTAGTAAACCGAAAAGTCGGTTGCTGAAAAAATTCGGGTAATATCGATTTGATTTATCGGATTGGGCTCGGGTGGGTTGGGCTATGGGCTTATTGACAAAAATTAAAAAAAACATCTATATATTCATTTTCACTAATGAATTATGGGGCAAGCCCAAATTACCTAATACATAGTGTTTTTAAATACAAAAAAACTGGCCTTTTGCTGCAATATATCTACCACTACCAATTAAATTTACATATCAGGACTTAGAATATTTTTGTCCTAAATACTAAATATTTAGATGTCCAAAAGATTAGGACTTAGAATATTTATGTCCTAAACACTACATATTAC